>NW_020771595.1:0-12951 GCF_900518735.1 Pseudonaja textilis | reverse complement strand
TAGGGATAATGGGTAATATATGGGTTTTTTTTTTTAAAAAAAGGGGGGGATTCTGCAAAGTACACATGAGTATTGTAATAGTGGTATTTGTATTATAAGTAGATAATCAGAACTTTTTAAGATCTAATAAAAGACTAAAATATTAAGGTATAACTTTAAAAGGTTTGATAATGAATGATATTAAGTTTTAATAAAATACTAAAGGGAATGTTTAAAATATTAGTTTAAATATAGAGTTTAATGGATTAATGTGTTGACTGTTATGGATTTATTATTGTAGTATTGGTTTCTGAAATAGTAGAATGTACTAAGCAGAATCTGATTGGGATTTAGGTGTTATTTTAAATTTTAATTTAGGGGAATGATAGAAAGGCATCATACTCCGATTAGTGATTCCAGGGGAAACTATTCTTTTTTAAATTGGAAATGAGACAGATGTAAATGGAGAAATGGACAAAAGATATAAAAATATTTTTCTTTAAAGCAAGATTAAATATATAAAACAGAATTAAGATGAGGCAAAAGTGGAGAGGAGTTATATAATAGATAAATAAGATGGGTAATGGTATATAAGAAGAGCATGAATTCAATTGAAGTCCATACAAAAAGAGGTAATCTGGGGCCAAGTTACTTTCTAGAAGAAAGTTTTATGGTTTTTTTATGTTTATGTCTTATGTGTGTGTGTTTAATTAAGAATAAAATAATAAAATCTCAGAGGAAGACTAGATGAGAATAATTATAAACAAGCCAGAGGAATATATAAATGTGATGACTGAATAGCAGATAAATTAGAAAGGAAATATGATTGAATAATGATTAAAGAGAAACAATGTGGAATTTGGTAAAGGGAATTTACGTGTTTATATGGAAATGGGATAAATTATAAGTACGTGATATAAAGCAATATGTTACCTGCCTTGTAAAGATCTACAATGGAAAGAGGTTTTATGTTTTTAATGTTTAATGATGTTTTGTTTTGTTTGTTTGTTTGTAAAATCAATAAAACTTGTTTTTTTTTTTAAAAAAGAAAGCGATTTGAGTTTGCCGCTCTTGGCAGGGCCAATCGCGGCAGCCCGTTTACTGGCCAATCGCATCGGTCTATGGTGACCAATCATGATCGGCTATCAGCGGGCCAATCAGGTTTGCAGGCTTCAAGCCTGCTAGTCCGGAACACCCCTCCCCTCTCGGTTCCGTTTAAGGGGTGGAGTAATATAGTCTCACAGGTAGGCAGGTCTTCGCACCTGTCTACCTGACTTACGCAATTCCAATTGTCCCTGTTCAAATCCGGGTTCAGATGCACTGCTTGCTGGATCAAACAGGAACGATGAACCGGTGCCATGGTCAGGGCTCTCCTCTGGTGCCCCCGGGGTGATAGAGTCCTCAGCTTCGTTGCTACTGCCATGGCTCCCCGGGCTCCCTGAACCTGCCTGGCTGCTGCTTCTTGGCGAAGCGTTCGTCTGTCCAGGCTCAGCTGCAGCTGGTGAGTTTTGCAAACTATGGTGCGGTGATCTCGGTGTTAGTTCAGAATAAACAGGTGTTGGTTCTAATTCTGAGTTCACTGCTTCCCCTCCCCCCCGGTGTCAAAGTTAGGGTCAGGGTTGGAAGATGTGGTTAGTCTGGAGCGCAGCTGGTCAATATGGCATTTCCATGCTCTGCCATCAGTGGTGAGTAGACGGTAGGAGCGGGGACCTGTAACTTGAGTTACTTGGGCAGGAATCCAGAGGGGATCCCCAGAAATTTTTTTTGCGAAAACACGGTGCTTGCTGCTGGAACCCAGGGGCTTTTCCAGGGTGTAGGCAGGGTGCAAACGGTCTAGAGGCGATCTGAGTTTCCTGGCCATCAGGAGTTCAGCTGGGCTCTTGTTGGTCGTGCTGTTTGGTGTGATGTGTTGCAGGAGCAGCATTCTAGTGACTTTGTCATGGATGTTACCTTGTTCCATTTTCTGCAGGGTTTTCTTTGTAAACTGAACCATTCGTTCAGCCCTACCATTCGCCGCAGGATGAGCCAGCGATGTGAGTGCGTGTCGGATGCCCCGTTCCGCTAAATACTGTTCAAAGGCTAAGGCAGTAAATTGGGGACCATTGTCAGAGACCACGACATCTGGTAACCCGTGTGTGGCGAAGAGTCTGTTCAGTTTTTTGATGACTGCCTCAGTAGTGGTTGCTTTCATTTTATTGACCTCAAGCCAGTTAGAATACGCATCTACGGTTATTAAGAAAGTGTGGCCTCTCGTAGGTCCCGCAAAGTCAATATGAATGCGAGACCAGGGACCCCTGGGTGTTTCCCATTCTGCTGGTGGAGCTTTTGGTGGGGCTGAGTGGTTTTCCTGGCATCTGTTACAAGAGGCAACCCAGGTTTTGATTTGTTTGTCCATACCTGGCCACCAGGCGTAACTTCTTGCCAGCGCTTTCATATGCACAATGCCCGGGTGTCCATCGTGTAGCATTTGCAAGACCCTTTTTTGTAACTTAGTTGGTATAACAACTCGGTCTCCCCACAAGATGCACCCTCTTTGTGAAAAAAGTTCTGTTTGTCTGTTTTTAAATGGCTTAAATATTTCCTTAGGGTCATAATCTGGCCATCCCCTCTCCACCCAGCCAAGAACTTGTGCCAAACAAGAGTCTCTTTTGGTTTCAAAGGCGATGTCTTGGGCTGTTAGTGGAGGTGAGGGCATTGTTTCTATTTGCAGTACGGGGAGTGTGGGAGCTGGGTCTTCCTGTGGCTTGGGTAGTGGTGAGCGGCTCAAGGCATCTGCGTGGGGAATAGATTTCCCTGGGCGATACTTTAATTGATAGTCGTAGGCAGCGAGAAATTCCGACCATCGCGTCATTCTGGGGGAGAGAATGTGTGGAGTAGGTTTGTCGCCCGCCAGAATCCCAAGTAGTGGCTTATGATCCGTTATAATAGAAAATGGTCTCCCATAAACGTATTCATGAAATCTTTTAATTGCAGAGACAATAGCAAGGGTTTCCTTATCTAAATGGCTATAGTTTCTTTCTGTTTTTGATAGAGTTCTTGAAAAAAATGCAATTGGTGCCTCTGAGCCATTTGGTAGGACGTGGCTCAGGATGGCCCCCACCCCAAATGGTGAGGCATCACACATGACAGTCAAAGGTAGTGTCTCGTTATACTGAATTAGTACTGCATTAGAGGTAAGGAGGTCTTTTACTTGCTGGAAGGCGTGTTCCTCCCAACGTCCCCAAGTCCAGGATGCCCTTTTATCGAGTAGTCTATGAAGGGGCTCAGCAACAGTCGCCTTCTGGGGTAGGAAGATGTTATAAAAGTTAATAAGTCCCAGGAAGGCTTGGAGGTCAGTTTTGTTTTTGGGTCTTGGGGCATTTTTGATAGCTGCCAATTTCTGTTCTGTGGGGTGGATTCCTTGCTTGTCAAGGAGGTAGCCAAGAAACTCCACCCTTTCTGTGCAAAGCTGGCACTTTTCCTTCTTAACCTTGAGGCCAGCATCTTTGAACCTCTGTAGGACTGTTCTGAGGCGTTTCTCTAATTGTTTTTTTGTGGGTGCTGCTTTTAATACATCATCAAAATAGGGCACGACCCCTTTTATACCTTGTAATAGTCTCTCCATCAGGCTTTGAAAGATGCCTGGGGCTACGCTTACTCCAAACTGGAGCCTGTTGCATTTGAATGCACCACGATGTGTGACTATAGTTTGGGCTTCTGCAGTCTTGGGATCAACTGGCAGCTGTTGATACGCTTGGGCCAGATCTAATTTTGCGAATATTTTGCCACCCCCAAGTGAATGCAGGAGATGTTGAACAACTGGTACTGGGTAGGCGCTCTGCTGTAGCGCGTGATTGAGGGTGGCCTTGTAGTCACCGCAGATTCTTATGGACCCGTCAGGCTTTATGGGGGTGACAATTGGTGTCTCCCATCGGGCGTGGTCAATAGGTTCTAACACACCTTGTGCAATTAATTTGTCCAGTTGCTCGACAATTTTGGATTTGAGAGCAAAGGGAACTCGGCGTGGCTTTAGGCGAATGGGTGCAATGTCGGGGCGAAGATTAAATGAAATAGGGGACCCCTTGTACTTGCCTAGGCTTTTGTTGAACACTTCTCGGAAGTCATGGATGAGAGCCGCCTCCCAGTCATCGTCTTCAGTATGATGGATGCCAGCCATTCCGATTCCTAATGGCGCGAACCACTGAAGGCCCAATAGACTTGGCCGGTCTCTGTCTACGATGGTGAGTGGTAGAATTGCATCATGTCCCTTGAAAGAGACCTGGACATGGCGGGTACCTGCAACTGGAATCCGGTTGCCTTGATAGTCTTTCAGTATGAGTCTCTGACTGCTGAGGTCTTGGCGTCGGATGTTGGGAATTAGCTGCTTGAGTGTTCTCCAGGATACCATGGATAGTGATGACCCAGAGTCGACTTCCATGATGCACTGTTTGTTTTCAATGGTGACCTTTACTCAGATTTTTTTAGCTTCAAGTGATGAAGCATGGCCGATGGTGATGGTTTGATGAGCCTCCTCTCGTCTGGGTGTGTCGTTAAACCTTCGGGGTCTGCTGTACTGGTTCCACTGGTTGCTAGGGCGGTCCCTCTGTGTGGTGGAGTTGCCATCATACCTCTTTGGGCTGCTCCCTCTCCGTCTGAGGCTGGAATTTCTCTTGTTTCTGCATACCTTCGCGATGTGCCCTCGTTTCTCGCAAAAACAACACATGGCGTCTAAGAATCTGCATTCAGATCGGGGATGGTTTCCCCCGCATCCGGCGCATTGGTAGTTGGGTTTACGACCCCGCTGGTCCTGTTGCTCATGTTCCGACCAGAGCCTGTGGACTTCTTCTTCATCGCTGTCTGAGGATGACTCGACATCTTCATGATGGGTGGTCGATGTGTACTTGTCTGAAGGTTTCCCAGCATCGTTGGTGGGTTGGTGGTTGGTTCCGCTGGTTCAACGCATTCGTGCTGCTGATTTACGAGTGGCTTCAGCTGCGGTGGCGTCTGCTATGGCATCTGCAAGCGAGATGTCTCCCTTGGCCATGATCTTGCTCTGGACGGTGGGGTCTCTGAGGCCAAGGACGATGCGGTCTCTCATGGCTTCTTCGAGGTTGGTGAAGCCACATAAACCACCCAGGTTCCTCAGGTCTGCCACAAAATCCCCAACGCTCTCACCTTCACGCTGGTCCCTCTGGTAGAACTCATGCCTGCGAATGAGAGTTGGCATGGCTGGGGCGTAATGGTTGCGCAGGATGGGAGCAAGGGTATCCCAATCCATGGTTTTAACCTCAGCTGGCTTTGCTAAGGCTTTAGCCATCTTAAAAACGGCTGGCCCACAATGGGTTAGAAAAACGGCTCGTTTCTTGCTAGGCGTGGCATCTTTGAGGTTGTTGGACTCCAGGAACATTTGAAATCTGTCCATATATGAGTCCCAGTCTTCGTTAGCTGGATCGAATGGTGCGGGTGGTATAGCGCTGCTGGCCATTGTCGCCGTCGTTGCGCTCTGTCAGCCACGTGCTCCTTCAGCTAGCTCAAATCAATAGACTTCGTTGCCTCCGCATCCCATCCTCGTCGCCAGTGTTAGATCTGGGAGGTTGGTTCAAGAATGGAGGCAAGACTCAGATAGCAACAACAGCTCTTTATTAGTGACTTCAGATCTGAGCAACTGATCCCAGCCGCAGCAGCCCCTTATATAGGGCTGGCTGCGGCTAGGCAGCCAATGAAAGCGATTTGAGTTTGCCGCTCTTGGCAGGGCCAATCGCGGCAGCCCGTTTACTGGCCAATCGCATCAGTCTATGGCGACCAATCACGATTGGCTATCAGTGGGCCAATCAGGTTTGCAGGCTTCGAGCCTGCTAGTCCGGAACACCCACAGATCTTTTAAATCCTACAGCTGGTTTTTACCTTTGTAAAAATCTAAAGACATATATTTTGGCAATTGCAACCCGCCCTCAAATCCACATATACATGTGAGCATTCCAAGCACAGGCTTAATAAATATTATTCTACCCCTACAGCAAAAGACAAGGAATATTAACAGGAATTTTTTAAAAAAAATGCCTACAAGAGACAGGCAGGCAGGAACGCGGCGCCGGGTATGCGTGTTTGAATCTGCTAGTAGAAAAGGGGTGAGGACTTCTTCGGGGCATGACCAGGCATGACATACCCTCCCGTGATTCAGTGCCTGTGCAAGGCATCTGCTAGTAGAAAGGAGGGGTTAGGGTTAGGGCTAGGGTTAGAGACATGCCCGGGCATGACATACCCGCAGTGATTCTGGGCGTGCTCAAGACTCCAGGACAGGTCTTTTGCAAGGGGGCAGCAGAATTTGTGCAGCCAGCCCTGAACAGCTAGCAATTTAATTCCGGCAATCTTGAAGATGGCTAGCTCTGATTCCAAATATGTTTTTAAAACCACAGCAAAAGACAACGTTGCGCTCTCTGACACAAGGGCCCGGCCGTCAGAATGCAATAAGTCCTGTTGCAGGGGTTATGATAAAGATTTTTTTTTATTCAGACCTATTTTGCACAGCTACAGCATGTTGTGTTGTAACTTTAAACAGTAGTTACAGAGTACTTACCATCCAGCCTGTGAAATGGTGAATGATACTACATTATATCCCAACAATGGTAAGTAAACATATTTTTATTTATCATAGTTTTAAATGCTGCTGGAGAGGATAGCACCCTAATAAGATATGTATTATATTTTGCAGATTCTGAATTAATAACACCTAGGCTGCAAACACTTCAAGACACACCGGTTTTATATTCCTGTGGTAATCTCCGTGGTCACAAAGTTTCTGCAGAATTTTCTGATCTAGACTATAGCGGGCATTCTGAGCTACCCCAGAGCCCACGCAATCTATCCTGTGAGCTAAAGAGCTGTGATTTGTGTAAAGACTGGTTTGTTTGCAGCTACGGACATAATTTGTGGGGTACAGAGGGATCAATGTATTGTGAAATAGCGCATTATGAACCTTTAGCTTCTCATGATAGTGGTGATGAGGGGTATATTTCTGATGATAATGGAGCCATCTGAACTCTGTATAGCCAATAAAAGACTGTGTTAACGTCAACACTTTGACATTTTCAATGTCCTTTCAGTATAATGATGCATGAAAAGCTTCTAAGCCATATTTATTATACACCAGGCTGTGTAGGGAGTTATGGAGGTGTGAATACCCTTTTTCAGGAAGCTAGAAAACATGATAAAAAACTGACCATAAAGCAAGTCAAGTCGTGGCTGTCAGGGCAAGACGCTTATACACTTCATAAGCCTGCAAGAATTAATTTTCCTAGAAATAAAACAGTAATGTCTGGCTTAGATCATCAATGGCAGGCCGATCTCATAGATGTCTCTAAATTTTCTAAGGAGAATCATGGAAAAAAGTATATCTTAACAGTTATTGATGTGTTATCTAAATATGCCTGGGCCACTCCTTTATCTGATAAGTCAGGGAGGACAGTTACAGCCGCCTTCTAGAATATCTTTGAAACAGGACACACACCCCGAAAAATACAGACAGATGCTGGTAAAGAGTTCTTGAATACTCCGCTGAAGAAACTTTTAGCACGTTATGGCATTCATCATTTTGTCACTCATAGTGAAACTAAAGCAGCTGTTATAGAGAGGTTTAATAGAACCCTAAAAAACAAACTCTGGAGATATTTCACAGCTAGAAATACCCATCAGTATGTGGACATTTTGGCAGATACTCTTCATGGGTATAATAGCTCTTACCATCATAGCATCAGGGCATCTCCTAGCACTGTAAATGTGTCTAACAAAAGGGATGTTTGGATGAGACTTTATGGGGTTGCTTTAAAAAGTAAAAGAAAGGAAAAATGTCTTAAGGTGGGAGATCATGTCAGGATATCCAAACAGAAGGGTAAGTTTGAAAAGGGCTATCAGCAAACCTATACAGATGAGATATTCATCGTCAAAGAACTGGATACAAGAGGGGAAAGAGTGGTGTATAGGTTAAATGATTACGCAGGTGACCCTCTAAAGGGAACTTTTTACTTTGAGGAGCTCCAAAAGGTTCCTGATGACCAACAGCGCATATACAGAATAGAGAAAATTATCCAAAAAAGAGGGCGGGGGAGCCACAGAGAGTTTCTAGTCAAATGGACTGGATGGCCAGAGAAGTTCAACAGTTGGATTAAGGATACTGAAGTACAACATCTTTGATATGGCAGAGCTTTACATTACCCTTCCCAGCAATGCTTCAGCATCAGTTTTTCCCCAAAACAAAAACTCTAATGTTACTATTCAGTTAGCAAGATCATTGGATCTTCCAGGGTCATGGGAAGTAGGACTAGCAGAGATACAGTATCCACATAGTTGGCATACATTAACTTCTACTGGATATTTTGAAATTGCTAACAAGAGAAAGAGTTGGTATTTTTCTTTGAGAAGCGGGTACTACAACAGCGTCCATGAACTGTTAGAAAATATGAACAGGATTATATCAAATGTTAAGGATGGACCTAAGACAGTCCTACATTATGATCCAGTGGTCCGAAAAATTAATCTTAAATGAGATGAACCGCATACCATACTAGTTAGTGGAGAACTTGGACATCTGTTAGGGATGTTCCCTGGTTTCAGCACCTTATATGTTTACACAGACATTGTAGAGCCCCAGATAGTAGGTGACTTCTATGTGCCATTACTACGCTGTGTACCTGTATGAGGGCAAGACAATGATGTCGTCACAATGACCTGTGATCGTCCCCATTATGTACCAGTCAGCAAACATCACATCGATACCATTACTGTAGAAAAAAAAACTGACCAGGACAAAAACGTGCATTTTTATCATGGGAAGGTGATTGTCAAGCTTCATTTTAGACCTCAGGAAAGTGAAGGATGGTTGTAATCAAGGAGCATGGGCGTACTCAAGACTACGTGGCTTACTACAGGGCACAAGCTGGGGGAGGCCTTCCAGGGTTCCAAGGATCCCCCATTATGTACGGGACAGGTTTAGGAGGTCTGTTCCGTGGACTTTTTTGAAAAGCGATGCCTTTTTTGAGACGCGGATTAGAAATCATTAAGCCGCATGTGAAATCTGCTGCCAAAGACATTGCCAGAGATGTTGTGGGACGGCTTGTATCCCGTATTGTTGAGAGGGGTCAGGAGGGGTCAGGGATGTTCATAGCCAGGAAGAATTATGCAGAGGGCCCGCCTATTCCATTTAAAAAGAGAAGACTTGTGAAAAAAACTCATCGTACCAAGAGGAGACGTGTGCAGAAGGGGAACCCATGTAACAAGGAAGACATATTCTAATACAACATGTCATTTATTCATTCTGCTTCAGAGGAATGTGTTAAATCAGAACTGGATCTTTTTCAGCTGGCACCTACACAGACCAGCATTGAAAACAGTACCTATGTCGAGATCCCTCCTTTATCAGCTCTAACACCCAATGCACCCCTGGAATTTTTTATCATGGGACATGGTGAGCATTACACGGATTTAAAAAATACTCTGCTGTATGTGAGTTGCAAGGTTGTAAAGGCTGATGGATCGGATATTGATGATGGGGCAAGGGTGGCCCTGACCAACTACCCCATAGCTTCATTGTTTAACCAGCTAGATGTTACCTTGGGAGACCGACTCATCACTCAGAGCCATCATTGCTATTCTTATCGGGCCATAATTGAGCTGATTCTGAATTTTGGTGGTGATGCGTTGGGTACCCAATTTACTGCTGGGGGATTTTACAAAGATGACTTAGAATTCATGGAGAGTACTCTACTGACAGCAGCCGGGAACTCTAGTTTCAAAGCGAGAGCAAGACACACGGCTGGTAGTTGTCAATGGGACCTGCTTGGACCTCTGCATAACGACCTGTTTTTTCAAGACAGACTGTTAATTAATGGTGTTGATGTGAAAGTCAAACTCACAAGAAGCAGAAATGAATTTTGTGTGATGAAGGATGGCAATGAGAATTACAAAGTACAATTCCTGACAGCTTCTCTCTTTGTAAAACGTGTAAAAGTAGCCCCAGGAGTGCACCTAGGGCATGCAGAAGCTTTGCTCACCTCCAATGTCAAATACCCCATTGATCGAATGGGGATGAAAGTTTACAGCAGTGGTTCCCATAGTGGGTGGTATCGCGCCCTGGGGGGGTGGGATGCCTTAGGGGGGCAGTAACAGGCAAGGGGGCTGGCAGGGGGGCACTAAGGGGTGGCAGGGGGGTGTTTGAGGTCTCGGCCACGCAGGCTCACTGACTGCCAGCCACGCAGCCCATTGACTGTTTCATTGTTCTGTAGCTGGCCACTCGAATGCAGAACCCACGCGCAGTGAGCCTTGTTAGGAATGTAAGTCACCTAACAGCTATTTGGGTTGGAAATATATAAACCAGGATAGACATTTTAATATTGTCTCTTTAAGAGCATGCAAAAACTGCAATTGGGTGTGGTTCTGCAAACGGCCATAAGATGGAGCCAGAAACCTGGGTTGTTTAGTCTTAGTCTCAGAAGAGAGTGTGTCTCAGTGAGTCTCTTTTTTCCTTCTGTTGGAGAATATTGCCATTCCTGTATTGACTGTTATTCTTGGATTTGATGTAAGTCTGATACTGAACTGTTTTTGACACTGGACTTTGTTATTGGATTATCCCTGGACTGAAAACTGACTGATCTTACCTGTGAATGACTTTGGACTGTGTTTAAACTTTGCTTAAACGTTTCTGGAAGTAAAAACCTACATTTACTGTACAGTGTATCTGTGTGCTGTGTGTGTGTATTATTCAAAGACTGCTCTCACTACGTCCCCCTGTATGCGCTCATTCTCCTAACGGGGAATTACCTCAACAAGCCTTGCCAAGCCTGGTGGGGGAGAGGTGGGAGGTGGTGGAAAGAGGGCGCCTTAGCTTGCAGGCTGCCCTCTCTGGTGGAAGCGGTGGAGGCACGCCAGAATGCCCGAAAGCAATACCCTCCCAAGGCGTGCAGTGGAAGGTGTGGGTGGTCCAGCATTAAGGCCCCCTTCCCCAGAGGAGAACAAGGGAGCGTGCAACGCCCACCCGGCCTCCGGCTCTCCAGCCAGCTGGGCTTGCACGCAGGATGCGGGTGGGTGCAGCTGTGGCTCTCCAAGGCGCATGTCTCAGTTCGGTTCGGTTCAACTCTACGTGGCCATCCCGGACCTAGAACCTAGCCTCCCTCTGCTGCCCGGTTCTTCCAACCGAACCCTGCGCTTGCTTGCTTGCTTGCTTAGTTTCCAAGCAATTGTTCCCTCCACCTCTGCTGGTCTGGGCTGCTTCCGCACGCCTTCCTCCTCCCGGGCAGAGCATAAAGATGGGCGGAACATTTCACTGAAGTTGGGAGTCTCTGAGCGTGTGCAGAGTACCTCCCCTTGCTTGGCCCGATGGAAGTGGACCTTGGGTTGAAGCAAAGAGGGTGAGGTCGGCTGCATTGCTGCCCCAGGGAGGTTGGCATTGCAAAATTGGATGCCAAAGGGGTCTGGAGAAGGGGAAGAGGGGCAGCTGCAGCGGGCTGCAGAAGGGGCAGCTGCATTAAGGAGTAGGAAGATCTTAGCCATGGTTTATTCATTGACTAAGCCAGAATCAAACAGCATGCTAAACTCTAAACCAGAATGGCTGGGTTGATATATTCAGCCCGTGTTTCTCAACCATGGCAACTTGTGTGGACTTCAATTCCCACTCTGGCTTTGCTCTACTTTCTCAAAGTGCCACTGCAGTCGCATTCTTTCTTTCTGTCTGTCCGTCCATCCTTCCTTCCATCCATCCATCCATCCATCCATCCATCCATCCATCCATTCATCCATCCGTACATCCAAAAGGCCTGCCTGCCTGCCTGCCTGCCTTTCTGCCTACCTACCTACCTACCCACCCACCAATATAGATCGATCTATCTATCTATCTATCTATCTATCTATCTATCTATCTATCTATCTATCTATCTATCCATACATCCAAAATGTCTGCCTGCCTGCCTACCTGTCTTTCTGTCTACCTACCTACCTACCTATCTACTAATATAGGTCTACCTACCTACCTACCAATATAGATCTACTTACCTACCTACCTACCTACTTATCTACCAATCTACTTACCTACCTACCTACCCATGCATTCATCCAAAAGTTCTGCCTGCCTGCCTGCCTATCTACCTATCTACCAATCTACCTACCTACCTGTCTCTGTCTGTCTGTCTGTCTGTCTCTCTATCCATCCATCCATCCATGTTAGAAGTGCCAGCCCTGCAGGCACATTGGGAAAGTAGAGCAAAGCCAGTCTGGGAGGGAGGGAGAGGGAGAGAGAGAGAGAGAGACATGATGCATCAGTTTGAAATGAGGCCTAGTTTAGACTGAGGCCCTTTTCCACATTGAAACATTTTTGCCAGCACATTGAAACATCTTTGGCTTCTATTAAAGGTTTTGTGGACAAAACATGGTCAAGACTATCAGGAAGCTCTCACATTTTGTTGAGGCTTTAAACAGGATCCATTGGACCAGATCTCCATTCTAAAAATTACTTTTCCCCTGTGGAAAGGAAACTTCATGAGGACAGTGGTGTCACCCAAGCAGGAAAAGCCCAAAGGGAACATCAAGCCACCCATAAAACAAACTTGCATAGGAAAAGGAATAAAATAAAAGGTATTAAAGAAGCCCCTTAGACAAAAGCCCAAATAATTAAGAAAACTAGGGAAACAAGAAAAGAAAACATGCCAAATCAGCAAAACAAACAGACAAAAGACACAAAATATATTGCAAAGGAGACAGACAGGAGATTGCCACAAAACAAATATAAGAAAACATTAGGACGAACCTGATAATCCAATCAAACCACCCCGTGGAGTTTACCCTCCGGCGGAAATGAAGACAACCCCTGACAGGATTTAAAACATTAAGAAATACAAACACAAGCACTCACACACAAAAGGAGAAAAAAAGTATAAAAATCAGGGGCTAATCATACAAAGCTAGCTAGCCCAGGAATGCAGACTTCTTGCTATCTCTCGCCTTCCTGAA
>NW_020771594.1:0-12952 GCF_900518735.1 Pseudonaja textilis | reverse complement strand
CGATAAGACTATCTATCAGTCGCTAATTGGTAGTCTATCGTACATTAATAATTGGTCAAGGCCAGATATTGCCTATAGCATTAATCAATTGGCTCGATTCAATGCTGAACCCGCTGAACGACACTGGCAAGCGGCAAAACGTATCTTAAGATATCTTAAAAGGACAATGCACTATGCATTGTATTTGGAGCCAAAAGATGATTTGATTTTAAGTGCATATGCTGATGCAAGTTTTGCAACAGATATAAACACTAGGAAATCAACTTCAGGAATGGCTATACTACTAGGAAAAGCTTTGATTGGTTGGAGGTAAATTAGACAGCAACACATAAGTATGTCCACAATGGAAGCAGAATTTTCATGTCTATCCTTATTATGTACTGATTTAATTCTGTATAAACAGTTGTTGTTGGATATGGGATTAACTGTTAATGATTCCATTGTAGTGTATGTGGACAATCAAGCAGCCATACAGATGGCTACAAATATTGCTGTAAAAACGAGATCTAAGCATACAGATCTTAGATATCTGAATGTAAGACAATCTGTAAAGGATGGTTTAATAAGATTGGAATATTGTATGACTGAGCAAAATATTGCTGATCAATTCACGAAAGCCCAAGGTGCAGTGAAACACAAAGAGAGTTGTGATGACTATGGGTTAAGATTGTAAATAGCTATATATATTATTATATTACCCAAAAGGGGAGAATGTTAGGTATAACATTGGTCACCTAACTAGTTTGGGTAAGATAATATATATATATAAGCTATGATTCTTAGTTTAAAGTGTGTGTTACTTTAAATGCAAAACACTTCTGGACGGGGACATGGGCCAACGCTTGCATTTGCCTGACACTCTGTTCAACAATTTCACCAACATCAACAAACTCAAGGCAGCAATTGGAGAAATTGAATTTCCCACATACCCCACCCTCTGTCTCCAGGAGATAATCTAGTGCTAACCGGTTTTGGTAAATGGCGTCCCTGAATTTCCTCTGCTGAGTGGCTAAGGTATGCAAAGCGTGGGCCGATTCATTTGTCAACAACTCAAGAACCGCCTGCAATCTAATAATGCGGTTGAGCATATATATAGGGGTGCGGTACCCCCAAGACCCATCTTCTGCCCAGAATGCAGGGTCGTAATATTGGACCACCCTCTCCGGCGGCCACTCATCGTCCTTCCAATTATCTATTTTGTAATCAGCCTGCAATTTTCTGCTGCGCCAGAGATCAGCATTAACAGTTTGGGGTACATCTAATGGCATCATGAAAAAAGAAGGGTTTATAACTCCCAAAGTACAAGTACCTCTCCAATTGGAGGGAAGAGAGCTATAAGCCACTTCACCGCATATCCAATGTACCCCAGGGGGAGCCTCAGTAATATTTTCCAAGGAAATGTGATCTGCCCAAAAATGGTTGGTGTTGTTAGGCCAATAGTTCCAAGATTTCGTGGAAGGGTTCCACTTATGGACCTCTAAACAATCTGTTTCCCCTACCAAGGGGCCTTCCCCCCTGTGTTGGCCAGACACCAATGAGCAACAATGGGATTGGATAATTCCCAGCGTGAATGGGATTGGTGTGGGGGCATCGGTGTGAGGTTGTATGGTATTGAATAATTCCACTCCTGAGCCGCCCATGGCCATTGATCGCCTATCTAGTTCCTCCACAAATATAGCAATTTGTAACATTAAATGTATGAGCTATTATGGAAGCCAGCTCTAAGAAAAGATTGCGTGCATCTTGCGAAGGCTGAAATTCTATATCGACCTCCTGCCAGAATTCAGAGAAATACCTTGAGTGCGATTTAGTGGCATATTGTCGAGTCTCAACCGACAGGTGGATAATACCTCCTGGATCCGTTCCTTTTGCATACATCCGGATCCCCAATGTCGGGCCGTATCTTTGTATAAGTATTTGGGGATTGGGAATTGTGATGTTTACCCAATTGCAATTGTAAAGCGTACAATCATTAGATTGAAGGGCCCGTGAGATAGATAGAGTTGTTCCTTTACCAGAATCTGTGTATGTGGCCCAGAGAACACATCCCCAATAAGGGCAGAACCTTTCACCTACATTGCTACTACAGTCCCACTTTCCACTATTACCAGGATGTTGATATGGACAGATATAAATATCTGATTCAGAGTATGTTCTATGCCATGATAGAGAGGTCCCACAGGAGGTGGGCCACTGAGCTATCTTACAGATGTCAAACAATATAGTAGCGGGACTACTTGGCGTGCGGATCCTTGTCTGGGCAATTATAGGACCATTTTGATCTCCCTGACTTCTAACGACCAGCCATGTCTGGGCCGGTTGCACCCTTGGATCATAACATTCATTTTTATAGGGACAAACAGAATACCAAGTATCATTATAACAACATGGAACGGGGGTATTTGAACATCTATAATGGGTATGGTATACCAGGGTAGTTCGGATTTCCCTTCCCCTTAACACTGTTTTCAGACATACCGTGCAATTGTTAGGGCACTGAGGGGTATGGGATGGTTTAGGGAGGTTCACCCCCACCTTTTTATTCTGGCCGTGATGGCTAGAAGACCTGGGGTTCTTTGGTGATGGCTGGGTTTGATATTCCTTAGGATTCTTCCAAAATGGGGTAGGGACTGCTTTGTCATCTACATAACAAACCAGGCCCTGCTTCCCCTGACAACGATTGACAAATATCTCAACCCTCATTACCCCTGTACACTTAGTGCCATTACAAGAGGTCAGAGGAGACCATGTGGTATGTTTACATCATGGCAGGGTGAAGTCTGTGCACATTGCGGGCTTTCCTACCCTATAGTTAAGACCCCCCTTTCCATCCTTACATTCCACATGGGTGTCACACTTCTGATCTTTATGGAGGGAGTTCAGGGTACGGGGTACCCGATTGTGGCAGACAGGGACCCATGGGGAACGGAGAAAGTAACATCTTATTGTTTCATTTTGTACACATTGCCAATATCGTGTCCCTTGGTACTCACATTGTGGGAGACTTGTGATATGGCAACCTGGAGGCCTAGTATTGGTATATGTAAAGTGTCTCCCAGTATTACGAACCAGGAAGCAATCAATACATTGTTCCTTTTCCCTGGGGTTTATAACTGGGGGAGGGTCATCATAAAAAGGGTCAGGGGAATACCATTCCTCCAACTGCTCTATCTCTAGGGGTATAGGATCATCCTGGGTTGCTCTTCCTTTTATCAGCGTTGAATAAAGATACAATGAATTAATCACAACACTTAACACCAGCAACATGGTTACAACCCAGACAGATGGCATAAGACCCCTGCGAATGCAAGCAGTTTCCCTTAGCCTTTGACGAGGCTCCATTTTCTACTGACCCCCCTCTCCCTTTTTCCTAATTCCCCGTATTAGGGAAACCTGGCGCGAGACCTAAGCCACCAGGGAAGACCCTCCGAACTAGAAGTAGTGGGGATCTGGTGGTCTTCGCCTCCCGTAGGTAGAGGGACAGCTTCCGGAGTGTCACCACTAGGGGAGGGCAGTTCCTCTTCGTCTCCCGTAGGTAGAGGGACAGCTTCCGGAGTGTCACCACTAGGGGAGGGCAGTTCCTCTTCACCTTTTTAAAGGTCAACCTGAGTGGAAAGTCGGGTTGAGATTCGACTTTCCAACAGGCAGGCGCGGCTAATTTAACCCGAGACCAATGAATCCACGATTTAATCTCCGCTACCTTAACAGCAAGGGGAGAACACATGACTACAGTATAGGGGCCCTTCCATTTGGGAGACAATGTTTCCCGCTTCCAATCCTTAACCCAAACCTCCTGCCCTGGACGTATGTTGTGGGGGGAGGTTACCAAAACCTGGGGTTTACACGTTAACACATATTCCTGTAAATTATGGATAATTTTGTTTAGGGCCTTGAGTTGTCGTAACCTAATAACATCAGATACATTTGTGGTGTCATGCATATCAAACCTAACCAAGTTAGGGACCCGGCCATACAATAATTCAAAAGGGGAGACCGAAATATCCTTGCGTGGTGCACAACGTATCGCCACCAGAGCTAGGGTCAAGGCATCAGTCCATTTGAGGTGTGTCTCCTGGCATTTCTTTGCCAGCTTGTCCTTAATTGTTCGGTTGATTCTTTCCACCCGGCCCCCCGAAGGGGGGTGGAAACTACAGTGTAACTTCCATGTAATACCTAGAACTTTTGCTAGCTGTTGCGTTGCCTTGTGAATGAACTCCGGACCATTGTCCGAGGAGATCCGGGAGGGTAACCCATACCTTGGTATTACAATATGGAGTAATGCTCGAGCGACTTCGGTGGCCTTCTTTGTGCGAGTAGGTACACATTCTGGCCAGCCCGTGTATGTGCAGACAATAACCAGCAGTGCATTGTAAGGGCCACAACGAGGCATGTCGGTAAAGTCAACCATCAAAGAGTCGAAGGGGTAACAGCCTCGGGGTTGGTGGCCCATTGGTGGCTGCGGGCCTTGCCTGGGGTTATTAGCTGCACATATTTCGCAACAGGCACATACATTGGCTGCTATGCTGCTAACTTTATCTATATACACCTCCCTCCTGAGCGCCTTTGTGAGGGCAGTCTTACCTAGGTGCAATTGCTTATGTAGCTGACGTACAACATCCCAGGCCAAATGAGCGGGAATATACACCCTCTTGTCTGGTAAGACCCACCACTGACCTTCTTGGTGCACCTCGAGTGCCTTTAGCCGGTCCCTATCCTCCGAGTAATGGGGTTGGGGTTGAGCATCGGGCACCCATATGGCAAGGTGCCTTTCAAGGGCGACAAAATCTAGTAGGGCTGCTTCACGTGCAAATTTGTCAGCTCTCTCATTCCCCCTTTGTATATCTGTCACCACCTTCTGGTGGCCCCGGCAGTGCATGACTGCTACTTTGCTCGGAGCCCACACACTGTCTAGGAGGCACAATATCTGGGGGCTGTACTTTATTTCTCTTCCCCCTGCAGTTATTAGTCCCCTCTCTTTATACAGAGCCCCATGGACCTGGACTGTGAGGAAAGCGTATTTGGAATCCGTGTATATGTTCACTGCCAGTCCCTGTGCCAGCTCTAGAGCCCGGGTGAGGGCATGTAATTCGGCTAATTGGGCACTAGTTCCGGGAGGGAGTGGCTTTGCTTCCCAGACCTCATCCAGTGTGACCACCGCATATCCCGCTTTTCTCACTCCCTCTTGTAAGTAGCTGGTGCCATCAGTAAACAGAGTATAATCTGGGGAAGGAAGGGGAACATCCTTCATGTCAGGACGACTAGCATAGGTTTCTTCAATAGTCTGGACACAATTGTGTTCTATTGCTGTTTCAGGCTCAGGTAATAATGTGGCTGGATTCAATGTAGTAGACTGAGAGAGGGTAATCATAGGATTATGGGTCAGAAGGCCTTGGTATTTAAGCATCCGAGGGTTAGTTAACCACAGGTGGCCTTTCATCTCTAGAACTGACTTAAGGGCATGTGGTGTGTATATATGCAATTGTTGACCAAAGGTTAGCTTATTTGCTTCCTGAGTCAAGATTGCTGTGCCAGCCACTGCTTTAAGGCAGGCTGGCCACCCCTTGGCTACATTATCTAGTTGTTTGGAGAGATATGCTACCGGCCGGTGCCATGTCCCCATCATCTGGGTGAGAACGCCTACTGCAACGTTTCGCTTAGTGTCAACAAACAGCTGAAACGGTTTCTCCAAATCCGGGAGACCTAAACTGGGAGCTTGAAGGAGGGCTTGTTTAAGGGATTGAAAACTAGCTTCTTCCTCTTTGCTCCAAAAGAGGGGGGCCCTTTCTGCCCCTTTTGTAGCTTCATAGAGAGGTTTTGCAATTAGGCTAAAGTTGGGAATCCAGATGCGGCAGAAACCGGCCGCACCCAGAAACCCTCGTAATTCTCTCCTGTTAGTTGGAACAGGAAGTTGACATATGGCCTCCTTCCACTCGTGGCCCAACGTCCTCTTCCCTTGCTCAATGTCATAACCCAAATACCTGACCTTTTGCTGAACTAACTGTGCTTTCTTTCTAGAGGCCTTATAACCCAAATCTTGCAAGAGTGAAAGTAAATCAGCTGTATTTTGCCAACACGCGTCCTCAGTGTATCCTGTTACTAATAAATCATCCACATATTGTAAGACCACATCTGGGGCTGGTATGTGTAAAGCCTCCAGATCCCTGGCCAGAGCTGCACCGAAAAGTGTAGGTGAATTCTTAAATCCTTGAGGCAGCCTGGTCCAGGTATATTGCTGCTTCCTACCAGTGTTAGGGTTTTCCCACTAAAAAGCAAATAAATGCTGGCTTTTCTTGTGTATGGGGATGGTGAAGAAAGCGTCCTTCAAGTCTATAACAGAAAACCACTGGGCCTCCCGAGGGATGAGTCCCAATATGACATAGGGATTGGGAACTACTGGATGGATTGTTATAGTGGCTAGGTTTACAGGCCTCAAATCCTGAACAGGGCGAAAACGACCATCCCCCTTTGGAATTGGTAATATGGGGGTATTCCAGGGCAACTCAGTACGTACCAGGATATGATGTTCTAGATATAAGTCAATAATATCCTGGATAGCTTGCATAATGTGGCGAGGGTATGCCCTCTGTCGGATTCTCACAGGAACTTTCAGAGGCACTTCCTCAATTAGAATGGGTGGATGGTGTGCTGCAAAACCAGGGGGGTTATCTTCCGCCCACAAATAGGGAACTTTAAACTGCCTCCAGACTTCCTTGTCAGCACACCCAAACTCCCTAGCTACCATAAGCCGCCAGGATTCTTCCAAAGGTACAGACAGGGTTACTTTTCCGTACCCCAGGTTCATGGAACCATCCTCATTAAAGGATAATTGTGCCCTCATTTTGCAGAGCAGATCCCTCCCTAATAATGGGACAGGGCAGTCAGGCATATAAACGAACTGATGTGTTATAGCCTGCCCTTTTAAGGTGCATTCAAGGGGCTCCAGAAAGGGACGTTGTAAAGTTGTCCCTGTTGCTCCCTGAATATTAATAGTTTCACGGGATGCCTACGCTAAGGGTTGGGTTAAAACTGATCGGGTAGCTCCGGTATCCACTAAAAATGTAACTGGCTTGCCTCCCACATTCAGTCTGACCATAGGTTCAGGGAGGCTTACTGAACCCGGTCGACCTCAGTCCCATTCCTCTGCTTGGGCCAAGCCCACCAGAGGGGGTCCGCCCAACCCCCGTCTAGTTTCTGTTTGTCCTCTACCCCTCTGGGTCGACCTCCTCTGGCCATCTTCCACCATGAAACTGAGACTTCGTGGGGGTCCTCCCCTGTTTCTGGGTAACTCTCGTTCGGGACACTCACCTTTCCAATGCCCATATTTCTTACATAAGGCACACTGGTTATGGCCGAGTTCCCATCTTCCCCCTTTCTCCCGACTGTTGCCCCGGCCCCTTTGGGGGCTGGACCCCGCACCACGTGGATTTGACCGTCCTCGCGGTGCCCACATCATGGCTGCTGCCATTAATTCAGCCTTGCGTTGCATTTTCTGATCTTTTTTCCTGTCCTCCTCTTTATCCCTATTTGCAAAGACTTTTCGAGCTACCTCCATTAATTCACTTATAGGCTTTCCCAGGGCTCCCTCCAATCGTTGCAGTTTTCGTCTTATATCCGTAGCACTCTGGGAAATGAACGCCATAGTTAACATTCTGGCGTTTTCAGGGACCGTGGGATCTATGGGGGTATACATACGATAGGAATCAATGAGACGGCTATAGAATGCTTCCGGACTTTCAGTGGGTTCTTGCAACACCAGGGAAGGTTTTGACATATTTATAACAGGCTTCCCCGCAAGGCGTATTGCTCGCACCACTAAAGCTTGATAATCCCTCAGTCTATCCTTCCCATCATCCCGGTACATATCCCACTCTGGGTTACTCGAGGGGTATTTTTCTCTCAAAAGATCCTCCATTGAGTGGTATAGCCGCACATCAGGTTTTAATATTTCAGTCACTGCATTCTTAATCTTCTCCCTTTCCTCTGAGCTAAAAAGTGTCCCCAATAACTGTTGAATATCTAGCCAGTTGGGGTTATGTGCATCCATTATAGTCTTAACTAGATCTGCCACCTCTGTGGGCTTCTCACTAAATGGGCCATAGTGAAGTTTCCAATTCAGCAGATCTGATGAAGTGAACGGTACATGTTGGAATAAAGACAGAGTGACTGATTCAGATGGATCCTTTGGATTAATTGCCAACTGATCCACTTGTCTCAAGGGAGCTGTCAGGGAAGCCTGTTCTGTTTTTGCCCGAGTTCTGGCCGCGACCGGTTCGGTCATAGCAGATGTTCCTGGCGCTGAAGTGGATGGGGTAGGGTCCACGGACCCTTCCTTTGGGGTGGATGTTGAAGGCTGTGATCTATCCACCTGGACTGATTGATCCATTGCCTCTGACCTTGGGGGACTTTTTAGATATGGAGATAGTCGATCTAATCATGCCATAAAGTCTGCCACCCCTCCCGATTCCTCCCCCTCTGACCCTTCTTCGAAACCTCCCGGTGGTACATAAGGGGGGGTGAGGAACTTCCTCGGGACAACTAGGTAGCACTTGTACAGATTTCTGTAATTTTTTAAGGGTAACATGTCGTGATAACAAGGCTTTACACTGCTGCATTTTAAGTCGTCGTAGCCAAGGGGGTGGATGGTTCAATAAATCCAGCCACACGTCTATATATGGACCCTGATCTGGGTAACCTAACATTGGGTGGAAGACCCTATGATGTACCTGCATGGCAGTGGGAATATCAAGTATACCCACCGGGGGCCACCCAATCCCAAGGTTGGGCCATTCAATTTCACAAAATTTTCGCAATTTCTGCCTATCCCATTTACACCCATAGTCCTGAGATTGGTAAGCCTCCTTAAAATGTTTCATCATAACCTCCAGAGGGGTTACCTCTTTACTTTGTCTACCACCCATAATCCTCCCACATAAACAGACAAGAGAGAGAGGAGAGGGAGTTGAAGAAGAGGGTAAAGGGTCCCACTTTCTTCAAACACAGCAGGGGATTTTTCACACGGACACCCACTCACACACGCCCGACCCAGGGAGCCGGATATTCACGGTCTCCGATGGGAACTGCGGACGCCACTCGCTTTCTACTGACCCACGGTGCTGGAGGCTCACAGCCACCAATGGGAACTGCAGTAGGCTCTCTCTCTTTTCCAATCAGATTTGACAAGTCCACCCACTTTATCTGTTAAGAGAGGGTGATCAGTCCTCTCCTCCGTCCCTGCTTACAGGGAGGGATTATATTTCCCATCCAATACTTGCCTGCAGGCGTCTTCTCCTTTTTTTTGTCTCACTGCTGGCCAGCCCCAGTCCTGTTCTTCTCACCTCTCACTAGTGGTTCGTGGGATCGTCGATCGCCGACAGCAGCAGTCAGCCGTCTGGGGAAGTCCCTCGGATTCAAGGGTCCGATGGCGCCTGGGATGTTCCCTCCAACTGACTGATCCACTGACTGTCGGGATGGACCACCCAGAGGGCCTCAGGGCCCCTCTAGTCCCGGCGGAGTCTCGCCAGAAAAATGTTGCAGCAATCTCGTTTTCAACACAGAACAAGAGACCACGAGAGATGGAAGAATTCAGGTTTATTTGCGCAAAGCGTTCAGAGCATTAACATGACAAATTCTGAACCCCCCCTACATGCTGGGGTTAGTTCTTTTATACCTTATGATGATTTCAGCCCAAGCCTGGGCGTTCATCTATGACCTATTTACCAAATATGGATTTTATGCTTACAAAATACATAAAAACATATTTTTCCTGGGAACAGAACATAATAAAGAGGATGTGGTAAAGAAGACAGGATGTTTGTAAGTATATGTTATCTTTTACCGTTATCTTACACCTACAGAGGTGCTTCCATGACCTTTCCTTGTTTGCAGCTTCCTTGTTCTCAACTTTAGGTACATCGTTACTTCCTCTAAATAGATTTCCTAATTATTCAGCGTAATACAGACAGAGTTGCTTTCTCTCCGTATGACTTATACATCAGAGAGTTATAATATAGATAGTTATAATATGCTCAAGAGCTAGCTAACTTATATAAAATGTATCCCTTTTCTGGTCCTTCTTCAGTATGACTGAACAAAATATTGCTGATCAGTTCACAAAGGCCCAAGGTGCAGTAAAACACAAAGAGAGTTGTGATGACTATGGGTTAAGGTTGTAAATAGATATATATATTATTATATTACCCAAAAGGGGAGAATGTTAGGAATAACATAGGTTACCTAATGTAGTTTGGGTAAAATAATATATATAAACTATGATTGTAAGTTCAAGTGTGTGTCACTTTAAAACTGCAAAGCATGTAATTTTGAGTGCGGTGTGAAACCACCATAAGAGGGAGCAAGAGAACCTGACGATTCCCTGACAATTACTGGATTGCATGGATTGATGGTTTGTTAACTGCGTGTTTCCCCTACTGCTGAGTTGCTGAAGGAAGAGACGAGTTTTTGACTTCTTCATACCTCTACTGCGAGGAGATATATTACTGGACTGATATTTGTAAGTTTACTGACCTCTCTTTTTCGACACTGGAATTTGCAACTGAATAATCCCTGGACGGACTGAATTAGTGAATGATATATGGACTGTTTGACTATGCTATAACTCTTACCGGAATAAACTATTTAATTAGCACTGTGTATCTGTTTTACTGAGTGTAAGGTACAAAAACGTTTATCTCACATATTTTTGCCTGCCTGCCTGCCTGCCGTGTAGATTCTGCTAGGGTGTATCCCTAACATCTAGCAATATTAATTTGGGGATAAGAGCTCATTAAGAAGCAAGAAAGTGACAACTTGTGGACTAGATCATTGGGTAAATAGGGAGAAAGTTATAGAATGGATGGAAATTTTTATTTTTATTTTCTCGTCATTCCTGTCTTATCTTCCAATCTTCCTATAATACACCAAGATTCTTTACATTGTGATGTTTCTTAGTTTTTTAAATAAAGAATGGACTGTAAAGTCTGCAGCTGAGATCTATCAATCCAAATCTGTCTGTCCGTCCATCCATCCATCCATCCATCCATCCATCCATCCATCCATCCATCCATCCAATTTACTGGCCACCCATCTTATCACAGGGATGATTTCTGGAGATCTGGTGGCTCTTCCTCTGGTGTGGGGATCTTCTATTGTGGGGGAGGGACCCCTCTGACCTTTCCAATTTCTGGGGCCGAGACTTTCTATACCAGAAAATCTCCAAGGGGTTTGAAGGTGTGTTGGAACTCCTTTGTTCCTGGTTTATTGGCATCCGTTGTACAGGGAGGATGTTTCTTCACTGGGGGGGACATTAATATGGGCTTCTTGGCCCAGAAGGGGAAACGGGGGGCTGAGTGAGGGGGGGGAACTGAAGGGGCAGGCAGGTCCATCCTGTCAGGGAGGGGCAGAGTAAGGCCCGTATCCCAGGTCCTCCGCTTGGAAGTTCTCCCCCTGAACCTCCCTCAAATTCTGCTCTCAGGGCCGGCAGACCAGATCCTGGGTGGCTCCGGGTTCAAGCTGTGGCTTTTCAGGGCCAGGTTGATGTGCAATGAGACTCTCTCCTCCTCCAGGAGGTTCCCAGCTGTGTCTGACCAAAGCCGGGTGAGGCCCAGAGGGGAGGAAGCACCTCCTGGGTCAGGAATGAGCCCACCCCAACTTCTGGGTTTGTCCCAGGGAGACCCCAGAGGACGGGAAGAGGGGGGGCTGTGATCATCCAGGGTTTCTCACAGGCCCTGAGGAGGCTCCATGTGGACCTCTGGCTTCTCTCTGGGCGGCTACGAGGACCCCGGCCTGGTCAAGCGTGTTGTGTGAATGGGGTCCTCGCCAGAAGAAAAGGGTACCCAACACAGGGGGTCCTCGACCTACGACCACAACTGAGCCCAACATTTCTGTCATTACAGGAGAAATCTGCCAAGTGAGTTTTGCCCCTTTTTATGACCTTTCCTGCCACAGTCATTAAGTGAATCATTGCGGTTAATAAATAAAGAACCCGGTTGTTAAGCGAATCTGACTTTGCTTGTCAGAAGGTCGCAAAATGGGACTACGTGACTTGGGACACAGCCATAATGATCGTAAACGTGAAATTGTGGCCAAGCACCTGAATTCTGATCTCTGCATTTGATGCTCCAAGGGTCATTAACTGTGAACAATGGTCCTAAGTCCCATTTCTCAATGCAGTTGTAACTTAAATCGGTCACTAAATGAATGGTTGTAAGTTGAGGCCTGCCTGTGTATCTCCACTTGTTCAGCTTCTCTCCCAGGAATTCATCTCCTTCCGAGTCTCCATCATCCACTGACTTCTTGGCCAACAGGTTCAACCTCAGGAAACAAACCATGGTTAAGAGGTGCATGTGTGAATGTGGCCCCTGGGGAAGAGACCGGGTTCGGAGGGTCATGTGGATGCTAGTGGAATCAGTTGGGTGAATGGGGCTTCAATCCGGGGAGTGGATGCTGAGTTCCAGTCCTTCCTGGGGCACCAAGCCAGCTAGGAGGCTCTGGGCCAGCCACTCTCTCGGAGCCCTGGGAAAGAGGCAATGGCAACCGCTTCTGAGCAGCCTGGTCAAGATCTCTGGGCCGGCCTCCCCTGGGGGCTTCCGGACCACCTTCCCACCCATCTGGCCGAGACTGAGGGGCCTCCCTGGGCCTGGCTTCCTCCTTGCCGGTCAAGCGGCCTCCAAGAGGCTGGATTTGGAGAGGGTTTGGCAGGGGGCTTTGCTGTGAGGAGGGGGCATGGAGGGGTCCTGCAGAGCCGGGGGGGTCTGCATGGGGTCCACCCCCTCCCTAGTGAGGGCAGGGAGGGAGGGGGGCTGGGGGAGAGGGAGGCAGGGGGAGCCCCCCCAATCTGGTCTGGGCAGCTGAGGTGCTGTCAGAAAGCCCGCCTCTGAGGGAGGGGCTCTCCTTGGGATTGGCTGGGAGGGAGAGGGGCTCTGACATCACAGGTAGGGACAGGTAGAGCTCCAAG
>NW_020771593.1:0-12968 GCF_900518735.1 Pseudonaja textilis | reverse complement strand
CGTTAATATAATAGGGTTGGTAAATTGCTATTATACAAGATTTATAAAAATTCTCAGGCAAATATACTTTTATGTTATTTAAACATTACCAACTTTCCAGAAAATATTTCTGATTTTCTCCTAGAAACAAATGTATGACTGAAAAGCAGTAGAAAACTATCTGGGTTTTAACATTTGATAAATTATACTGTCTCATATAAGAACATTAATGATGCACTGGATGAAGGATTGTGCCAAGGTTGATAAGTATATAAGGGAGCCAGTTTTGTCTTTTGGTGAAGCCCCCAAAGTAGAAAGCAAGAGGCTGTGAGTTCAAGACCTGCCTTGGTCATGAAGCAGGCTGGGGGATTTGGGGCCAGTCTCTCAGCCCAACTCAACTCACAGGGTTGTTGTTGTGAGAAAAATGAACCCACAACTACTCATTCGTACTCAGTCCCCGTGGCCTCTGCAGGGAAGGGCTTTTAAGGATGGGGGATGAGTTAGTGCACTTACTGAAGTCAAACAAGGCCTCAAATATCTGGAAATCCAACAAGATGGGGCTGCTCTTCCCAAGAATGTTTATTTGAGCAGCCTTTAGAGCAATGAGATATTTATATCGAATAAACCTGCCAAAAGTGCAAAGGGAATTAACCTCTGAGAGCTGCAACAGAGTTCCCAGAGCCGTTTCAGGGGGCCGATACAAAGAAAGAGCGCCTGAGCTGAGACTGGGGCCCTGTGGACAAGGGGCCACTCAAACTGCAGCTCACGCAGAGGCGGTATTCAACCGGTTCTCATTGGCTCAGGTGAACTGGTGGTCACCCCTGGTTGGCCACACCCACAAACCGGGTCACCCGCTTGTCCCAGTCGCTCTCCTAGCTTTCCCTACCATGTGGTGGCTGTGGTGCAGATCAGGCAGATGTCCCAGGGCTGTTGCACATGTGCACTTTGTGTGCAGCTGTGCGTGTGCTACTGATGCAGTGCGCATATGCAGCAGCCCTGGGGCATCCGCCTGTCTCCCCGCCCTCCCGGAGCACATTTTCTTATTCTCCCAGTGGATGCGCCTCCTCCAGTCCAGCCCGTTCCGGCCAGCCAGCCGTAGGGTGGGCGGATGTCCCGGGGCTTCTCACCCTCTTGTGGCGATATGCCTGCAGGAGCCTCTCTGGTGGGCTGAGCAAGAAGTCGCCATTCCCAGGCTTCTACTCTCCCGTGCTTGGTCGACACCTCTTCGACTTGCCTGAAGGGGCTGGCCCTGCCCCTCACCCTCCCCTCCCTCCTCTGGCCTGAGAAGGGAAGGGGGACGGTGGGGCATATCGAAAAGTCCGGGTCCCTATCTTCCCCCCTCTCTCCCCCACTCTCTGTGTCTGTGTGTGTATGTGTGAGACAGAGAAAGAGAGATGGGGGGGCCAAGAGAAGAAAGAAAGAAAGAGCAAGAAAGAAAGAGGGAGAGAAAGAGAGAAAGAAAGAGAGGGAGAATGGAGAAAGTGAAAGAGATATATGGATGGATAGATAAATACATGGAAGGAGGGAGGGAGGGAGGGAGAGTAAAAAAACGGAGAGGAAGGAAGGACACAAATCCTGGATCCAGAAGACTCTTTGAAGCAGCACAGCAATCTAGGGCTGGCCTGCAATGAATCTCGGAGGTCATCTAGTCCAACCCCCTGCTCCAGCGGGATATCCTTACAGAATCAAAAATAGCAGGGTTTGTGGTAACATATGTTATTAATCATTTTCTGTAAGTCCTTTGTACAGCCATAGAGATAAGGATATGCAGGCATTCCTAGTGAGAGTAGGAGTACTTTTACGCAGGAGTGTCTCATCCTGTTATCTGCAGGCTTAGAAGGAACAGGGAAATAGGTGATAATTATAGGTATACAGCAAGGACTTTCGTCAGCGGGACTTTCTATGCCTGTATGTTATTATCTTGTTGAGGTCATTTGTTTTCTGAATCTTCAATAAATACTGCTGCCTGAGTTCGCTCAGAGCTGGCATTTGCTCAGACATTTCCCTGCGTCTCATTTCAAGTGCCAGACCACCACAAGTGGTGACCCCGACGTGATAGCTTGGAAGGCTATACGTTCCGACGTGATAGCTTGGAAAGGCTATACATTTCCCGCATCCTATACTCATCGTCACGGACGTCGACTGGGCCCTCATCTTCCTCGCTGGACGGAGATAGATTCTTTTCGTGAGTATGGGGGGAGATCTCTCGAAGGATCAGAAAGAGCACATCAGGGAATTGAGAGGGATCACTGGGAATAGTTTTAGGTTTGGAGTTCGTAGTAAAGGACATGAAATAAGTAAGAAAGAAATTGAGGACTTATTACAGTATGTTTGGAAACATATTCAGTCATATCCAGAGAGAGGTAGTATTAAAGTAGAGTCCTGGAAAAAGATAGGGAAATTTTTGCACGAAGAACCTCGTGCCCCTTCTTCAATTTTGTTAACTTGGAGGGTGATTATAGATGCGTTAGCTACTTATGAACAACCGCTCCTAGCACCCCCTGAAGAAGGTTTGCCGCCTTACCATGCGGTACGTTTGTTGCCGCCGACGGCACCTCCGGATAAATCCGGGGAACTGTCAGGCACTGGAAATACTTTATCAGAGGATAAGAGTTTACCTTTAAGAGTTCAAGTAGATGCAGTTACTGCAGCTGTTCAAGAAGCAAAAAATAGAGGGGAGTTATCAGGAGATGATTTAGTGGAGTTTGGAGTAGAGGTTCAACTTAATCCAGTAGAAATTGTCGTGGATGCTGCATTGAATCCGCAGCGGGAGTGGAAGCCTCTAGCTCTCAGGATTTTAAAGGAAGTTAAGCAAGCAGCAAAAGAGTATGGTGTTAAATCGCCATATACTCAGGCATTGTTAGAAGCAGTTGGTTATGGAAATAAAATGATTCCGGCTGACTGGAAAGCTCTGTTGAATATGATTTTAACTCCAGCTCAATATTTGGTGTTAGATCAGAAATGGAGACAGCTGGCAATCTGGAGGGGAACAGCAAATGTTACCCCAGATCAGCTTTATGGAGCTGGTAATTATACAACAGTAGAACAACAGAGAGATGGAATGCCTGAGGAGGGGTTCGTTCTTCTCCCACAATTAATTTTTCAAGCCATAGGGGCTCTCCCTGACGGCGAAGGTGGCGAGAAGACCTTCACTAACATCAAACAAGGGAACAATGAACCCTATGAAAATTTCATTAGCAGACTAAAATTGGCTATTGAAAGACAAATTGAGAATCAATTCGCCCAGAAAGAATTGCTTTTGAAGTTAGCAGTAGAACAAGCTAACACAGATTGCAGAAAGATTTTAAATCCACTTGTAGCAATTTCCAATCTTTCCCCTTTGTCTCAACCCGAACTAATCTCAGGGCCTGCAGCTAACCCCACCCCCAAGGCTGCTCCCCCCTCCAGACAAACAGCTTTCCCTGTTCTGCTTTCCACTGCTTTCATCTATGAGGATCCAGGATCTGTTTTCTCTCTTCCTTTGACTGTTACACTTCCCCGCCCGCTCTCACCTCACACGCTCATCTTACTCATCCCAAACTCCTCTTTGCTTAATTGCCTCTCTCTCAGAGGTGAAAGATCTCTTGCATGATCTGTTAACACTATAGTAGCCACTCTTGTTATTGCAACCCTTTCCCCTCTATTCCATGCCCTCACGGGCTTGATTACATCATCCCTAACTGTCTGCTCTCCTTGGCTGTCTTGCCCACACCAGCCCTTTTCACAGCCATTCTTTTCCAAATTGATCCCAAGACAAAAAAGCTATACATCATCGAATGGCTTCACCTCCCTCACACTCCAAGCCATCATGGTTTTCACTGATGGCTCTAAAACTCATGCCTTGAGTGTTGGTGCGGTTCCTTCCGGATCCGGCATGGGTTCCTGCTGAGCTGATTACGTGGGGACGTGGTTATGCAGCAGTCGAACATCTTGGTCAAATTCGTTGGGTTCCTGGTCGGTGCGTTCGGCCTGATCATTCGCAGGCACTGGTGAAGGAGGTTTCGGAGGAGCAGGATGGTGTTCCTGTGGTTCCTGATTCTCAGGATAGCGTTTCTGTGGTTCCTGATTCTCTTGATGCCAGCAGTCCAGGTGCGGCGCTGTGAAGGCTGGGAAAAGATGACTGCTTATCTGAGATTGCCAACTTGTATGCAGCAGGTTCCTTTGGGGAATCGGACTAAATTGATCTGCAAACAGCGGCATCCTTTGATTTTTCCAGCATATTGGTCCTGGCATAAGGATCAGGACATTCTTTACTCGGGACCTGATAAGGATATTATATCTTCAGCCTGTGCAACAACTCTGATCCTGTTTAATATTTCTGTTTCAGACTATGGACAATATCGGTGTCAATTGGAGTTGCCTAAATTACCTTATACAGACTCTCTTTCCATTCGTCTTATGCCTCCACGGACTCTAATATGGAGGCGAAGAGCTGTTATTATCTCAGAAACTAGAGACCTTGGAGATAATTTATGGAAAGAAAATTCCTATATCAAGGACATTCGGATTGCGGCTAAGGGTTTAAATGTTACTAATTGTTGGCTTTGTATGCATGTACCTGGGTCTGGGAAAGGTGGAGTTTTGTTACATGGTGTTCCTTTGAATGAGCGAACCAGTACTAAATTAAGTACTTATAATGATTTTAATCATTGGATTGACTGGGGCCCAGACCCCGAAAAGTGGGATCAAACATTATTCACAACAAAGGTAACTTTCACTACTAAAGCCTCGGTTTGTTATTACCGTCCCCCTGTAGGAACTCAATCTATTTTGCTGGGAAATAATACGCTCTGTCAGAAGGTGATTCCTTTTGAAGGAGGATGTATGAAATGTGTAAAAAGCATTACTGGTAAGAACAACTGCATAAATCGGATATCCTCTACGTTATCCTATGCTTTGGAAGGTCCCCATGACTGTTGTATAAATCAAACAGTCACTAAGAGGCCTGATATTGGTAACGGGGCATATGTTCTCTGTACTTGGATGTGGTTAATGTGGAGTTGGGAAAGTCAAGCCTCTGACAATACCTATCATAAGCATTTAAAATACTTTCCTCTTCCGGATGGGTTATGGTTGTTATGTGGGGACGCTGCCTATCAACAGTGGCCAAAGGATTGGTCTGGAGTATGTACTATGGGATTTGTAATTCTTGTCATCTATAAATTGGAGGGTTTACCGATTGGGATGCGTATTCGTAACCGCCGAGAAGTTGATTCTGGCCTGACTGTGGGTGGTAATTTGTGGACTCAGATTTCTAGGGCAGCAATCCCACCTTTGGGAATAGCTATGAACTATAAAGATATTCATATTTTAAATAATTTTACTGTTGCTATGTTTAATAATACTATCAGAAGCATTAAGATGTTGAATGAGGAAGTGTCTGAAATTCGCCAAGTTACTTTACAAAATCGTTATGCTTTAGACATAATGTTAGCTGCCAAAGGAGGAGTGTGTGCCTTAATTCATTCACATTGTTGTGTTTTTATACATAATTATGAGCCTAACATTACAAGAACTGTTCATGATATGGAAGACCGCATAGCTAAACACGAAGCAGGAAAAGATGGTTTCAATAAGTCACTTTGGGCTTTGCTATGGGATTGGCTTCCTGACAGCTCATGGTTACGTTTATTGCTTCAATCAGTTGTAATAATTGTTGCTATACTTATTATGTTGTTTTATTCAATGTATTCCTAATCTATTACAAATGTGTACCTCAGCTTTTCGGCATATGAGAGCAGGTCGCGAGGGAACTGTGTACTATGCCACTAAAACACCCCCTATCTTTGAATAAATAAAAAAGGAGGGAATGTGGTAACATATGTTATTAATCATTTTCTGTAAGTCCTTTGTACAACCATAGAGATAAGGATATGCAGGCATTCCTAGTGAGAGTAGGAGTACTTTTACGCAGGAGTGTCTCATCCTGTTATCTGCAGACTTAGAAGGAACAGGAAAATAGGTGATAATTATAGGTATACAGCAAGGACTTTCGTCAACGGGACTTTCTATGCCTGTATGTTATTATCTTGTCGAGGTCATTTGTTTTCTCAATCTTCAATAAATACTGCTGCCTGAGTTCGCTCAGAGCTGGCATTTGCTCAGATGTTTCCCTGCGTCTCATTTCAAGTGCCAGACCACCACAAGGGTTAGAAAGCTAAGTGTGTGTGTTTATGTGTGTGAGTGTGTAGGTGTGCATGTGTGTTTGTGTGTTTGTGTTTATGGTTGTCAAAACTGCAAAAACCGGAGAAGTAGCTCTGGGGAGATCAGTTATAAATTAGAACACTTGCCAAGCACCCGGCCATTAAGCGAGGACCAATTGTATTTGGTTGGACAGTCACATGGCCCCCTGGCCCAGCCCACTCAGTCACATGGCCACCAAGCCACACCCATCTGCTCACATGACCACCAAGCCACGCACACAAATTCAAGCCATGCCCACAGAACCAGTAGTAAAAAAAATTTGAATCTCACCAGTGAGTTCACAGCCTGCTATGCGGCATCTCCTATCAGGACTCAGGGATTCACTTTGTGACGCCTCTCCTAATATAATATCCGGGAAATACGGAACTCTTTTATGTGCAACTGCAGTTATCAGATCAGTAGGAAAGAGTTTCTCTGAATGGGGCCAAATTCTGTTCTACTGTAATGCAAAATTATGTATTTATTTATTTAGGACATTTATATTGCCACATATTCGCACATGACTCAGCATTAGGCAGACTCTAACTGCCCCTTGACTGTCGTTTATTTTTATTTTTCTCTATTATTATTATTATTATTATTATTGTTATTGTTATTGTTATTATTATTTTATTTGTAATGCTGGTCTCTGACTGTACTAAAAGTGGACTGGATGAAGGAGGAAGCTGTGTTGGAGACATTTGCCATCTTGAGTTTTTTGTAAATAAAAATAACTCAAAAATAATTTGTTTATGAAAACAATCTCAAAATTGTACTTGACTGTAATCTGAAACTGAGTCTTGAGAGAAGACAAGGAGGAGATTATGAGAGCAGCTTCTCCAACTTGCAACATCTATCAGTTGGACAAGGGAGGATTCAAGACTCTTCCAATGACTGAAAGAGGTATTGGGAGTTAAACCCCTCCCCTCTCCTAAGAAAATGAAATATTTTAGGATATACTAAAAAGGGAGAATATATTTCCCCTAAAAAGAAAAGTAGAAACTCAGAGAGGCTGAAATTCAGCCCCACTCCCACCTTTGCTAATGGACTATTACTCTGGCCTAGGCCACTCTATTTTACATAACAAAGATCTACTCCAGGTAGAGCTCAAAAGGAATTGCCCAAAGCCCTTTCATTACACCACCCTCCAGCCAGGCTCAACCAAGCCTGGGACTCAGGAGAGCCTACAGAGTTGGCCCTGCATGGCCCCATGGGAGTCTGACAACCAATCAGAATACAAGCTCCAATTCAAATCCCAACAGAGGGCATAAAACAGTTGCACTCTCAGCATCTCAGCCCTTCTTTCCTCAACCAAGGCATGTGCTCCTGTCCACCATTAAACCATCTTCCAAGCAGTCACCATGTTTCCAGCGTCTTTCTTCTCCACTTGGACCTGAACCCAGAAGGAGCTTTCTTCCAACAGAGGCTAGACAGAAACTTCAGATCTGCTCCCTGTTATTCTGGAGCGTCAGACAGGAACAATTAGATGGTGCAAATCTCTTGACCTTTTGCAGCACAAGAAGGTTGAGATGATCCCCTCCTTCTCCTTTGGGTTCCTTCTCCAAAGGATCTCAGATAAATGGATCCCTATTGGGACCCCCCCATACCTGCCATGGCTGCAGCCTTGGAGCCCCCAACCTCTTTCCTCCCTCCTTCCTCCCCCTCCTCGATCTGGAGGAATAAGCAGCATTCATGGCCTGTGACAGAGTCTGAATGATACTGTAGTGATGACGGTCATTTATTATCCGTTTCATGTTCCTTTTTTTCTGGGTCTCCAGTGGGGCTTTCTGGGTGCATCTTCTGCAGCCTTTGACAGAAAAGATGTGCTTGGAAAGGGAACAGCAGAAGTAATGGTCTTGAAACGGATCTTCCACAAAGAAATAAGGTACAAAGGAAGCATCCGTTGGTCTTATTTTATTCAGATAACCAAAGTTCCAAATACTATGGATGTATTTGAGAAGTCTGTCCTTCTTTATTGGATACAGTGCAAAACTTGTGAGGATCCAGACTTTCCCTTCAATGGGTCCTGGCAAATGCATAAGTGCTTCATAGAAAGGAAGAATTCTCTCCCAGATTGGAATAAATTCCATAAAGTGAACAAAGACGTTGATTTGTCTCCAGTTAGAAAGGGCTGCCCTGAGGGGTGCTGTTTGTCCAGTTTTTGAGAATCGTTGTGATATAACCACACAAATTCCATTCCTGACAAGCATCGGAGGGAAAGTCCTCATGAAATTCTCTCCATTCTCTGTGTCTGAAGCAAAGAGGCCAATCAGGGTCCATCTGAAATGGAAGAGCAGTTGGATGATTGCTGGGTATTGGAATCCTTCTTTGGGGAGCATCTGGTGGAAAAAGGGGAATCTCCTTTTATCACTCAGAGCCTCTGAAGGAATTAGAGCAGTGAAGGTATGGAAGGAGGGGTATTGAAGGGCAACATTATAGGCGACACCCATGTTTCAGTTGTGACCACACCAATGAGATGGTCTCCAGGCCTGTAAAAGCTCCATGGACTGTAGCCACCCTGGTGCTCCAAACTCAATGGGCATTTCCTTCTCAGCTTCCCACAGACTGATGGGGACACCAGCAGCAGCAGAAGCAGAAGCAGGAGGTCCATCATTCATGGCATGAATCAATCCACTTTGTGTTTCTAAAACAAACAACAGGAACAATTGGAAAAATAAAAAGAGAAGTGCCAGTGGCTTTCCTGATCTAAACAGAGAATCACTCAGTTTCATCTGCAAAGGAGAGAAAGGTGCAATCAAGAGCAGAGCCTGCACCTATCCCAAAACTTGGCCCCAAAGAGCTTCACCCAAGGAACCTATCCTTTTCTGATACAAGATCCTTTGCATGTGGCTTCAGTCTAATGCCTGCATCAAAGTCAAAAACTGGAGATATAGCATCACAGGTCTCAAAGGTCATAATTACAGCAAGAAGCAACTTCTCCTCTTGGGATCCCGAACTTTTTCTGGGCTCCATCTGCAGAGGAGAGGCTGGAATAAAACATGTTAGTAAAAATTACACATACACCCCCAGGGTCATTGTTCTGTTTCGGCTGTGGTCCTTCCTTCCTGTCAGAGCAGGTCCAGAAAGTGATGCTGGGGAAGAGTGTTCAACACCCAGGGAATTGACTTCTTCTGTCCTTCAACATGGCCTCTTGTCTCCAGAGATTGCTGGGGAAAGTCACTCAGAGCTATGGAGTTTGGTGCCACTTCTAAGTTAATGCCATTTAACTCTAGTGTTGCCTGTCTTCTAATGACAATCGGCACCCTTGATCTCTGCCCAAGGTTAAGAGTAGACTCTGTTTGGAATTCTGTTTTATGTCACAATCCTATATATTGATCTTAATTGCAGTCGGTTTTAAAATTGCTTGTGCCTGAAGTGAAATTTCATTTCCCATCTTTTCTAGCAATATTAATTTTGGGATAAAAGCTCATTAAGAAGCAGGAAAGGGACAACTTGTGGACTAGATCGTTGGGTAAATAGGGAGAAAGTTATAGAATGGATGGAAATTTTTATTTTTATTTTCTTGTCATTCCTGTGTTATCTTACCATGTTCCTCTAATACACCAAGATTCTTTACATTGTGATGTTTCTTAGTTTTTTGAATAAAGAATGGACTGTAAAGTCTGCAGCTGAGATCTATCAATCCATATCTATCTGTGTGTGCATCCGTCCATCCATCCATCTGTGAGGTGGGGGCTATGAAAAGACCACCACAAAATTTGATGATCCATAGAAAACAAGACTTATTACGCGTTTGCAAAGGCGGGTTCCCTCAGGCGTTGAAGGAACCCCAGGCAGAATTCAAACTGTCCTTTTATACCCCACCTGTCCTCCCCCTCATAAGAGGGTTTGGCTCACATTCTAACCTATCACAAAACAATACAAAACAGAAGCATAATCCCTTATATGGCAATCCAGTGGTTATGCAGCACGTATATACCCCAACTATCTAGGCGCCCCCTTGTCTGGTAAGGGCAGCTACCCGACTTCTAACAGGTACACATTCTTGCCAATACACATTCTTGTCAATACCCCCCCTTTGTTCTTCCCACATCCTGTTTAATTCTCTTGTGCTCACACTGGGCATTTCCTTATCTGGTAGAATTTCTGAGTTTTAGGCACTTTGTTACATGACTCCTCAGACCCAGTCAACAAGTCTTTTGTACTGCTCACAATCCCCCAGGTTTTTTCGCAGGTTCTCTGGGTGGCTCTCTGTCTTGCCCAGATCGAGTAGGTACCCATGTGGGCCTCCTAAAGGCCTGGACTCCAGCCCCCATCGTCCTCAGCCCCAGCCGTGCCCTGAGCAGAAGCCCCAAAGGGAAGCCCAGCAGAGGCTCTTCCGTCCCACAGGGAGAAGCCAGGGGGCTCAGGAATCCCAACCAAAGAGCAGCGGCCATGGAGGAAGTGGAGGAGGAGGAGGAGGAGGAAGAGGAGGTTTGTGGCCGGAGAGCCTCACTCAGGATCCGGGGAGCTTGGGCGACTCTGCCTGAGCCTGAAGGTCCAGGAAGGGGCTGGATTCACAGGGCGTCCCAGGCTTGGCTCCAGGGCAGCCTCAGAACCAGCTGGGATGGCTCCCAAACCAGGATCCGGGTCTTTAGGGGATATTGAGGGTCAGTCCAATTCATGGTGGCCTGTTCCACTTCTGATGGCCATAAGAGTGCATGAATGTTTTTCAAACTTGAAGAGGAATGGACTTCAACTCCCAGAGTTCCCCACCCAATAATGCATGGACTTCATCATGCTGGGCAGGGAATTCTGGGAATTAAAGTCCCTTCATCTTCAAGTTCCAAGTTTGGAAAATGTTGGTCTACCTTCTTCCCTGAGGTGAGGAGTTAAAGCCCTGCACCAAGACTTGGCTAATTCACAGGTTGCTCAATATATTTTGTTTCTTTCTCTGTGTCTCCCTCCCTCCCTCTCTCCCTCTCCCTCCCAGGTAATCCCAGAGCCTCTCTGGACCCGGCCCTGCATGGCTTCTTCCTGACAGGAGCCTCTCCTGGAAAGACACAGAGCCCACGTGAGGCTGGAGAAACCCCAGGGCTGCGTCCCCCAGCATTCAACCAGGGACTCATAAACCAGGTTAATCTCTTCCCAGAAATGGGGGCCTCCCTCAAATCCCTTCCTCTTTCCTAGCCCTCTCTATGGATCTCGGCTTTGCTTTCCCCTGAGTGCCCCATGTATGAAAAAAAAGTGGCAGTGGAACATGGGATTTGGGCTTCCCTCTTCCCAGGACTTGCCTGGCCTCTACATCGGAAAAAGAGGCAGAGGAACTATTTGGATTTTGGCACTAAATAGGCATAATTAAACGCTGAAGTTGAACGTGTTAAAAAAAAAGAATAGCTAATAACTGGAATTAATGAAATTAATGAAAGTTTAAAAAGGGAAAAAGGGAAAAGAAAGGGTGGAACGAGGAAACAGAACTGAGCCCGCCACATGGCAAAGGGAATATTTCAGTGACTCTTTGAAAAGTGCTTGGTCTTTTTAAAATTGGAATTTGAAAGGAAACAAAAGGAATTCCATTATAATAAAATAAAAACCCTGAAAAGAGAAATACTAGAATATTACAAGGGAAAAAAGATACATGAAGAAATTGCCCTGTGATTATTTGGTGACTATGGGAAAAAGTTGGAAAAGAAATCAACAGAAGGAAGCTGGAAACAAAGATTTATGGACACTGACTGTAGAAATTTAATATAAAGGACGCTGGTTGCAATAAAATACTAGACAATTGGATTGGACATAAATATTAAAGAAAGGAAAATAAAAGAAGAAGTAGTGTACAAAATGGGAGAAATGTGTGTGGAAATAAAATTGGAACAACAAAATAGGAAGGAAATGATGAAAGAAACCTTGGAAATGTACAGGATTATACTACAAAAATTAGAAATGGTAATGCAGATTAAAGAAGAACAAAGAGAAACCGAGGGGGAGGAGTGAAATAAAGAGGAAACCAGCCCTAAAGAACAAGTGGAACAACGTTAAAAAAAAGAAAAAAATTAAAGTTAAAAATGTGAGGTTTGATGTGGTAATTAAAGGGGGAATTGTTTGGAAAATTAAACAAAGGGAAAGGAAACAGCAGAAGAGGGAATTTCAGAGGAGAAATCAAGAGAGGGAGGGAGATAAAATAAATAATTGGAATAAGAAATGGAGAGAAATTATAAAGGAAAAAAGGGGAATTAAGAGAAAGGACCAGAAAATGATGGGAAGCAAACAACAATGAAAAAAATTATATAGTCAGGAGAATGAGAGACAATGGGTAGAAGAAGAACAGGAAGGGGGATTCTGCAAGGTAACATATCATATATAAGAACATAGATTTAAAAATGGAAAAGAATGGAACTGATATTTTTCTTTTAAGGATTATTGTTAAACCAGTCTTAGATTTAATTGAAATAGATATGGAAATGGGAATTTACTGTAAGAATATTAATTTATATTAAATGAAGCAGTGAATAAAGTTAAAACGAGATGGGAATTGTAATGGAAAGACTATTATCAGTTTCTAAAATTAATTGAATAAATAGTTTTGAAATAGATGATTTAGAATGTAATTGAGAAAAAAAAATACCATGCAGAATCTCATACACACACACACACACACACACACACACATATATATATACATAAATACATGTGTGATATGTAGTAGTTAGATTGTTATTAATATAGAATGTGATAATTAAAAAATGACTATACTATGGAAAACTTTATAATGATTTAAAGGGAATAAATTGGGGGAGTGGATAAGGCAAAGGGGTGGCAAGCTCAAATTGACAATTAAAGGGGACATCTGGATTATTAGAATTAGG
>NW_020771591.1:0-13003 GCF_900518735.1 Pseudonaja textilis | reverse complement strand
CAGACATTTCATGACCCAACTAGGTAACATCACCAGTGGTAGAAGGGAGTGGGGAGAGGAGGAGGAGGAGGAAGAGAAAGAGGAGGACTGCGGGGTCCTTGGTGCTCTCTGACCTCGGTTGTTTTCCTGCAGACATTTCATGACCCAACTAGATAACATTATGAATGCAAGAGTAAGTAGGATTTGCTTCCTGTTTCTATATAGTGGCTTACCCTGCCAGTGTTGGTGGATTTGTGCTTTTCTCCTTGGTGGGAGAATGCCATACCCAATAGCCCTGATGATGTGACCTAATTTGGTTATGAAATGTCTACAAGAAAACCACCAAGCTCGGAGACCAGACTACAGAAGGATACCCGATAGGCAGAACCTGAAGTTCCAGATGTTCCATCATTTTCTGAGCCACTCTGCCATACTCTCTCATCAAAAGGGCAGAGTCGTGATATTGCGTGTGGGTGAGCAGGTTTTAGTTTAGTCGCAAAGTCCCATCCGTTTCTGGCTTCCCCCTGAGCATCCAACTTCTCCCTCTATTCTCAAAACCCAAAATACGACGATGTCTGTTGCCTCTAGGCCACACAGTTAACCGAAAGGCCCACCTGCGTGAAGAAAGACTACTCCAACTTCATGGCTTCCCTCAACCTGCGCAATCGCTATGCTGGAGAAGTGAGTAGAAGAGCCCTCAAGTTCCCCCTTCCTTTTAAAAGAAGAAATCCACCCCCCCCTTCTCAATTTGTATGCACGTGGGGGCATGTTTTAAAGGCGATTCGCGGTGGGTGCACAAATCTCCTTCTGTTGGAGGAAGTGTGCGCAATGCTTTCCACTTTCTGGTTTTCGGATTGGGTATATAGTCCTGAGATACTTATTTAGTACGTGGCATAACATACATGGATTTAGAACATGTATAAGCACTTCAGCTAAATTAAAAACACATTCAGATTAAATGTCTAGACCATCTAACCATTAAAGCCAGCTTCATTTATCTAAAAGAAGTCAGATACTGGTCTGGAATATGCCTTGAGTTTACAGTTAGTTATGATACGATTTACAGATATCTATCTATCTGTCTATCTATCTATCTATCCCTCTCTCTCTCACACACACACACACACACACTAATTTAATTTAATTTGGTAGAATCCCAAAACATCTGCAGCCACCCCCTTGAACGCCCGTTGGCATTGACCAAATCCCCAGTCAATTGCAAAAGGCATCTTAACTTAGAACAGCTTACATCCTGCGATGATACCTGTCACCCCACCCGCCGTCTACATCCGCCTGTGGACTCAGCAGGGGATTAAAAAATTCCACCTCCAGTTTAAAACATCTGGCCAACTATAACTAGAATAATAGAAGGTTGAATTTAAATAAATCTCTCTCTATAAAAAGGAAATACCAACTCACGCATCATCACAAAACCTCAAGAACTGTAAAGCCTACAAACTTGAAATTTGGCACATATGTTCTCCTTGGCTTCTAGAGGCTCACTAAGAAAAGATTTTTCGAAATGACCATCAGAGCCTTCGCATTTCCTATATTATTATTAACATGCTAAGGAGTTCCACTCCTCCTGCCCACCTGAAAAGAAATCTCCTCCAAACATAGGAGTTTCAGTTTCAAAGCAGCAATCAGCTTTAGTACAGAACAGTTGAGCTAAGCCACGCCCAGGCGCCTTGCTGTCTCCTTCTTGCTCATACAGCAAATATTCTTTCAGTTTCCAAACAGCCTTCAACTCCCTCACACACTGACAGGATGCTAGCCAGATGAATACCGATGGATGCTGGTAGGCAGAGGCAGAATTTTCCTCCTTTTTTTTCCTCCCCCAAAACTAATCCCAACCACACAGTTTCGTAGTCAAGCACGGGTATCCAGCTGGTAAATAAATAAATGACTTTTCTAAACAGGTTGCCGGGATGATTCAATACTGCAACGCCACCGGTCGGGCCTCCGACCTGAATAAACTCATGATCAAGCAGCTCAGCAACGCCCTGGAAGCCGGCCAAGCAGAGAACTATACCCAGGCGATGTTTAAGATGACCGCTTTGTTGATCAGCAGCAGAGGTAAGAAGAAAAAAATAAAATAAAAATCTTACGGGTTTATACAGCTGGTCCTCGACTTTCAACTATAATGGAGCCCCAAATTTCTCTCGCTAAGTAAGGCAGTTGAGTGAATCTGGCTTCCCCGTGGATTTTGAATGAATGAATGAATTCATTCTTTATTGGCCAAGTGTGATTAGACACACAAGGAATTTGTCTTGGTGCATGTGCTCTTAAGTGTACATAAAAAGAAAAGATACATTCACCATTTGCAGCTTCAAATGGTCACTAAAGGAACTGTTGTAAGTTGAGGACCACCTAGTATAAAACAGGTTATAATTATAAAAATATGAGTGTACGAGAGAGAGAAGGAGGGAGGGAGGTGATTAAGGATGAAATCAGAGCCCTGTCGCATCTCTCAGGCCATTCTTTGGTATTCTAATCACAATGGGGGCCAGAATTTTTGTTTCTAAATAAGGCAGTTGTAAAGCATGTCGTACCCTATTTTACGACCAAAGTCATCCAGTTAGTTTTCATGACTAAGGCAGGACTAGAACTCACTGTCTCCTGGTGATTGGCCCAAAGTCACCCAGCTGGCTTTCATGCCTAAGGTGGGACTAGAACTCATTGTCTCCTGGTGATTGTCCCAAAGTCATCCAGCTAGCTTTCATGCTTAAGGCAGGACTAGAACTCACCATCTCCTGGTGATTGGCCTAAAGTCACCCAGCTGGCTTTCATGCCTAAGGCGGGACTAGAACTCATTGTCTCCTGGTGATTGGCCTGAAGTCATCCAGCCAGCTTTCAGGGCTAAGGTGGAACTAGAACTCACTGTCTCCCAGTGATGAGCTAAGATCGCTCAACAGGCTTTCATGGCTAAATTACATGGACTTTTTTGGCCCCCAAGGAGCTGCAGAGAGTTATTTACAGATACAGTGAAAATACTACATCTTGTTAAAAACAAAGTGTCTCTGTAAATTTTTCAGACACCGATTCCCAGCTCTTACATCACCTCTGCTGGGGCCCTCTGCGTATGTTCAACGAACTGGTCATGCAGACTGCCCTTGCTTGCTGGGAATGGCTGCTGGCCGCCAAGAACGGCATAGAAGTCCCGGTAAGTTATAAGTTAATTTAGAATCAGTTTTCCCTGAAATGGTGTTTCTGGAACAAGCAATACGTTTTTAGCAAACATCCCCCAAATTAGTGAGGCTTGGTTTGCTGCGTTTACATCGTGGAATGATATTTGCTCTGTTTCTCTCCTTATCTTGCATTTATGTTTACATTTATACATATTTATGTGTATTTATTTGTATCCTGCCTTCATTATTTTCACAAATGACTCAAGGAAACAAAAATACCTAGTGCTTCGTCTTCCTCCTATTCCCCCCCTCACAATAACAACGCTGTAAGGTGGGTTTGGCTGAGAAAAGGAGACAGTCAACCAATCAGTTTTAATGTCTAAGGAGAAATTAGAACTCACTGTCTTCTGGTGATTGGCCCAAAAATCATCCAGTTGGGTTTCATGCCTAAGGCAGGACTAGAACTCACAGTCTCCTAGAGATTAGCCCAAAGTTACACAGCTGGTTTTTATGCCTAAGGCAGAACTAGAATTCACAATCTCCTAGTGATTCGCTCAAAATCACCAACCAGCTTATATGCCGCTGGACTAGAACTCACTGGCTCAAAGTCACCCAGGTGGCTTTTATGCCTAAGGTTGGACTAGAAATCACCGCCTCCTGGTTTCTAGCCGGGTGCTTTAACCACTAGAATAAACTGGCTCTTTAAGTGTATTTATAATAAACTTTAAAGTCTGCTGCACCCCAAAAATAGTAATGGTTTCGCTTCTCTTAGTTCATGAGAGAGATGGCTGGAGCTTGGCAAATGACCGTGGAGCACAAATTTGGGCTGTTTTCCACCGAGCAGAAAGAAGCCGACCCTTTAGCCGCCTCCGAAGAAAGCCAACCGAAACCGTGCCCACCGGAGGTCACCCCACATTACATCTGGATAGAAGCAAGTATCTTCCTCCCAAGTTTTGTTTTACTTTTTTTTTTTTACAGCAGAGGTCGATTAGAAGATGTAGCTAAGAGAGAGACTTTTACGGCCACCCTAAAACCAAAAGGGGAAAATATTTATTTATCTTCTGCTTTTGTTTGCTGCCTTTATTATTTTTACAAATAACTCGAGGCGGCGAACCTACACACTACTCCTTTCTCCAAAGCTACCCAGGTGGCCTTCATGATTAAGGTGGAACTAGAACTCACCTTCTCCTGGTGATTGGCCCAAGGTCACCCAGCTAGCTTTCAGGCCTAAGGCGGGACTAGAACTCACAGTCTCCTGGGGATCAACCCAAAGTCAGCCAGCTAGCTTTCATGCCCCAGTCAGGACTAGAACTCACAGTCTCCTATGGTTGGCCAAAAGTCACCCAGCCAGCTTACATGTTTAAGGCAGGACTAGAGCTCACCGTCTCCTGGTGATTGGCCCAAAGTCACCTAGCTTGCTTTCATGCCTAAGGTGGGACCAGAACTCACTGTCTCCTGATCTGTCGCCCAAAATCACCCAATCAGTCTTCATGCTTCAGACAGGACTAGAACTCACTGTCTCCTGATCTGTTGCCCAAAATCACCCAGTCAGTTTTCATGCTTCAGACAGGACTAGAACTCACTGTCTCCTGGTGATTGGCCCAAAGTCACCCAGTCAGCTTTTGTGCCTAAGGCAGGACTCGAACTCATCATCCCTTGCTTGCTAGCTAGCCTGGTGCCTTAACCTACTAGACCAAACTGGATTAATAGCTATTGAGGAATCTCACCTCCATCGACTGCCCTCATTCCCTTGGGAGTTGGCCCGTCACCATCCTGCAGGAAGTCAGCTTCGTAGCCCACATTGGCTTGTCAGACAGACAGATGTCTTAACTTTTGGTTTCTCTAATCTACAGTTCTTGGTGCAGAGGTTTGAAATCGCCAAGTACTGCAGTTCGGATCAAGTGGAGATTTTTGCCAGCTTACTCCAGCGTTCCCTGTCTTTGAATATCGGCGGATCGAAGGGGAGCATGAATCGCCACGTGGCGGCCATCGGACCCCGTTTTAAGTAAGTGAGATGCCCTGGATATGCCTTCATTTATTTATTTTTCCAGAGGTGGGAGCAGGCACGAAGAATATCAAAGAGAGTTTGGTTTTGAGCTTACCTGTCGGATTGGCAGAGATCTGGTTTTCTCAGGTCCTCGCGGTTGTCCCCTCTTCATTTATTTATTTTTTTTGGAAGAAAATATAACATCCCTATTTATTAATACCGTGTGATTTCCCTGTTTTTCCAAGCGGATGAAAAGGAGGCTCTTGATATTCCCCCCCTTGTACTTTTTGCTCATTGAAATAAGGTGGGATGGATCATGGCTTTTGTCGTTCTGCTGTTTCATTTTGTATTGCACAGATCTCTTCCTGTTTAACCCTTTTGCGTGTCCTGTCTAAAGGCCCTGATGGAATTATTTTGGACTTTTTTAGGCTCTTAACGCTGGGGCTGTCTCTGCTACATGCCGATGTCATCCCAAACGCAACAATTCGCAACGTCTTAAGAGAAAAAATCTATTCCACGGCTTTTGATTACTTCAGGTATTACCCTCCTCTTCCTCCTCCTTCTCTTTCTCTTCCTTCTCCTCTTTCTCCTTCTCCTCTTCCTCCTCTTCCTTCTCCTTCCCCTCCTTCTCTTTCTCCTTCTTCTCTTCCTTCTCCTCGTTCTCCTTCTCCCCCTCCTCCTCCTTTCCCTTCTCTCTCCTCCTCTTCTTCTTCCTCCCCCTTTCCTCCCCCTTCTCCCTCCTTCTCCTTCTCCATGGTGGAAGATAGTGAAGAGAAACTGAAGTCAAGCTCAGCTCAAGTCTTGGGTACTGGCTTAACATCTTTGCAGTTTTCTTGGCAAGATGTAGAAGTGATTTGCCACTGATTTCTTGCATGGTGATGTGGGGCGGGTTTTTTTTTTTTAAATAACCCAGCGTAATCTACAGTCTTCCTAAACTAGCCTCCCATCCAGATACTAACCGAGGCTGATCAACTAAAGTCAGCTAAACATGTCTTCCAACTCTCCCTAATGGATTTTTTAAAAAAAATCTCATAGACTATAGCTTGCTTCTTTGTCACGTCCCTCCAAGGCAGATTCCCCTGTGTTTGTTAAAAGGATCTTTTCACGCAAATGCGGTTGATTTGGTTTCAGCACAGCACATCATCTCAGCCACCGAGATAATGCATATCCTGACGGAAAACATTAGATTATCGTGGCATGTTCATCAAGTTGAAGCTTAGAAGATTTACAGCTCTAGCTGGAAGTTCTATTTTATTCCTTCGTTTAAAATGTTTGTACAGCCATCCAATTCAACCAAGACAAGTTTGGCAGCAGCAAGAACAGAAAAGTTTCAGTGACCTACCTTAGGGGCCTCCATGGTCCCTTCCAATTCTATTCTCATTGATTGATTGATTGATTGATGTTTTACAACCTAACAAAAATGCAGAGAATCTACAAACTATCATGAAGCAATAAAAGGCCATCCCAAATAGTAATAGGACCCTTGACTGCAAATATATAAAATCTTCTGGTTACCCCAGGGATCAGATGAGGAAGGATCAGGGGAGCCCCAAAGCTGATTCATAGAACACCTGAGAAACGATGACTGCAAGGTGTGCATCGTCTTGCCCAAATGCCTCTCCTGTCCTAATGTTGTTTGCCTTCTCATTGAAGCTCCGCCCCCAAGTGTCCAACTCAAGGAGAGAAGCGGCTGCGCGAGGACATCATCATCCTCATCAAGTTTTGGACTGCAATGTTCTCCGACAAGAAATATTTAACCGCCAGCCAGCTTGTGCCTCCAGGTATGTGTTTCACAGAGTAGGAGAAGGGCAGGCAGAGCCAGGGGAGTTAAGTGAGTTCTCAGCCTAGAATCGTTACGTTCCCACAAATAGTCTTAAGCCCAACCCCTCTGGAACTCGTTTGTCCCTTGTTGTTTTGAGCTTTGAGGTCGTTAAAATGAGGACCGAGATCGTTGGGGGCAAGATGCTGATGCCCGGATTCCGGCAGTTCCCCCCCCCCCCCATTTAAATCATGAGTCTCGAGCCAAACTTCCAAAACTTAAAAAGGATTTATTGGGAGTTAAACTGTCCAGCACTGCCTGGATGTAGCCGACTCTGAGGCACATCATTCATGGTCACCCTTGACCCTGGTTTTTCCCCCACCCCCTCTGGGTGTATCGTAATTCCTATTCTCCGATGGGACACATCCCTAGCCCAGAGTCATCAATCCTGCTCTCCAGTTAGAATTTTGCGCGGCAGAAACTTCAGTCACCTAGTTACTATCTCTGAAAACATTGACGGAATGCACTTTTGGTTTCCATGCTAATTCCCCCCCCCCTTCTGTTGGCAACTCCAAAAAGATCATAGAAATATTTTATGAATTGACAGCTGACTTTGTAAACCGCTTAGAGAAGGCCGTAAAGCACCGTGAAGCAGTATATAAGTGCAATTGCTAGTTGTATTGCTATCGATTGTCTGGCTTGGTGCCAATGGGATTTTTTTTTTTTCAAAAAACAAACAAACCTTCAGATAACCAAGACACCCGGAGCAATCTTGACATCACAGTGGGTTCCCGCCAGCAAGCCACCCAGGGATGGATCAACACCTACCCTTTATCCAGCGGCATGTCAACCATCTCCAAAAAATCAGGTGTGTCTTGCTGTATTTTAAGCAGCACTAAAACTCCTGTTTCATCCTCACAACAACCGGGGCAGGTAAATTTGTTGTCTGTGAATGCCTGGCCCCCGCTGGAGCCTTGAGCCTCTCCAGAACAGTGGAAAACAGACCACAGCAGTTTCTCTCTTGAGAGCCCTCATTTAGGCAAGACAAACCAAACGAACAGGTACAGTATAGGTGCTACCTTGCCGAATAGTCGTAACGGCAAGACAGATCTTGGAGCCCTAGTGCACAATCATTTCAATAGGAGCCAGACGTGTGCAGCAGCTGCCAACAAAAAAGCCAGCACAGTTCTGGGCTGCATCAACAGAGGGATAGAATCAAGATCACGTGAAGTGTTAATACCACTTTATAGTGCTTTGGTAAGGCCACCCTTGGAAATACGGCACCCAGTTTTGGTCACCGTGTTATAAAAAAGATGTCGAGACTCTCGAAAGACTGCAGAAAAGAGCAACAAAGACGACTAGGGGACTGGAGGCTAAAATATATAAAGAACGGTTGTGAGAATTGGGTTATGTCTAGTCTGATGAAGTACTAGGGGGTGACATGATAGCAGTCTTCCAATATTTGAGGGGCTGCCCCCAAAAAGAGGGAGTCAAGCTATTCTCCAAAGCACCTAAAGCCAAGACAAGAAGCAATGGGTGGAAACTAATCAAGGAGAGAAGCAACCTAGAACTCAGGATAAATTTCCTGACAATTAGAACAATTAATCAGTGGAACAACTTGCCTCCAGAAATTGCAAATGCTCCAGCACTGGAAGTTTTAAAGAAGAGATTGGATCATCATTTGTCTGAAGTGTTGTAGGGTTTCCTGCCTAGGCAGGGGGTTGGACTAGAAGACCTCCAAGGTGCCTTCCAACTCTGTTATTCTATATTCTGGGCTATATGTTACTGATCAACACACAGTCCTCAAAGAGTGGAAATAATAGTAAATAAGAACAAAGTATATATATATATATATATGTGCCTGTTTAAGAGAGAGAGCACCTGAAGGCAGGACTAGAAGTAATGGGAGGAAACTAACCAAGGCGAGAAACAACTTAGAACTAAGGAGACATTTTCTGATAATTAGAACAATTAAACAGTGGAACAACCTGCCTCCAGAAATTGCAAATGCTCCAGCACTGGAAGTTTTTAAAAAGATGTTGGATAACCATTTGTCTTTCTAAGGCATGTCCAAGAAGACGAATCGAGGCACTCAGCTCCACAAATACTACATGAAGAGGAGAACGCTGCTGCTCTCACTTCTGGTAAGTCTCTTCTCCCTAAACCGAACACAGACCCGGTTCCACGTGATTAGCGAAGCCTCGATTTTACAGGCTGCAGGTAGTCGTCGACTTACGACAGTTCATTTAGCGACCGTTCAAAGTCGCAGCGGCGCTGAAAAAGAAGGAAAAGAAAAAGTCGTTCAAATGGGGCAAAGCTCCCTTAACAGATGTTTTGCTCGGCGACGTGAATTTTGGTCTCCATGGTGGTCGTAAGCTGAGGACCACCTGTAATGCAAGAGGAAAGGGATGACAATGTATGTAATTCATGTAACTTATATCATTTCTTTGGCCCAAGAGTTGCCAACCCCTCCTATTTCCCCCTTCACATATTTCCCGCCCCCTTCTGAAACCATGACAATTATTTGGCCACATCTCTCACATCGCCAGAAACTGAACTTTGATAAGTCAAAACATTTCTTCTGCCCCAAATCCCTTTCCTTCCTTCCTTCCTTCCTTCCTTCCTTCCTTCCTTCCTTCCTTCCTTCCTTCCTTCCTTCCTTCCTTCTTTCTTTCTTTCTTTCTTTCTTTCTTTCTTTCTTTCTTTCTTTCTTTCTTTCTTTCTTTCTTTTTTTCTTTCTTTCCATGGATCCTGACCAATATTTGTTTGTTTTATCAAAGTCATTTCAGTACGAGTAGTTAATATGCCCAGAATTCTTTTCTTTCTTTCAAAGGCAACGGAGATTGAGCGCCTCATCACTTGGTATAATCCGCTTTCGTCTCCGGAACTGGAGCTGGACCAGACGGGTGAGAACAGCGTTGCCAACTGGCGATCCAAATACATCAGCCTGAGTGAGAAGCAGTGGAAGGATAATGTGAACCTGGCCTGGAGCATCTCCCCACATCTTGCAGTGCAGCTTCCCACCAGGTGGGCCCCTCGCCCTTCGTTACAAAATTAGCCACTTGGGTTCAGGTAGCCCTCGACGTACGGCCCACAGCTGATCCCAAAACATCCCAGTCAATATTTCAGTGTCGTTGTAACTTAAAATGGCTGCTAAATGAACAGTTCTCAGTTGGTCGTAAGTAGAGGACTACCCGTTTGTCTCCTGTGGGTTCCTTAGGTTTAAGAACACAGAAGCAATTGGGATGGAAGTCACCCGTCTGGTGCGCTTGGACCCCGGAGCCGTGAATGACGTGCCGGAAGCCATCAAGGTAGACCTCTGAAGATGATCCAGCCTTCACATCAGAACGGTGGCCTGAACCTTGATTCGGGTCTCGTTTCCAGAGATAAAATAGTCAGTTTGATTTGGCCTCAGTTAATCAGAGTGGGCAGAGCCATCCATTCATCATCATCTTATTTTGACAACCCCATAATCCCTTGCTGGATGGAGCCTGGACAACTGAATGGAGCTGAGTGTTTTACTGGCCGGATGCCCTTCCTGTCACCAATGCAGAGTTTTGTTCGGCAGTTATATTCTCAGTGTGCCCAGAGAGAGAAATATCCGCCTCTTAACTAGGATTGAACTCACAGCCTCCTCTCTCTTAGAGAGGGCTGGAAAGCACTGTGAAGTGCAGGGGTGGGATTCTACCAGTTCGCACCTATTCGCTAGAACCGCTGTTTACATTCTAAGCAGTTTGGAGAGTCGGTTGTTAGAAGAAATTCCTGGCCTAATCCTGTAAGGCAGGCAGGAAGGAAACATTCTGGTGTTGTTTACAGAAACTCTGTTAACCCTTATTACATTCTTGGCAGGACTAGACTTCCTATCTCAGGAACGTCTCTGGAGTTTTTTTCCCTTCCTTTACTGGTACTTTGCTTGTGTGGAGTGACCATTCAAAGTTACAATGGCCCTAAAAAAAAGGACTTATGACCATTTTTCACACTTAACGACTGTTGCAGCATCCCCACAGTCATGAGAGGCCAGGCGAGGCGAGGCGTGCCTCCATGTGAGTGATATTGAGTGGGCCACGCCCAGCCAATAACATGACCGCCAAGCCACGCCCACCCAGTCACATGACCGCCAAGCCACGCCTACCCCCTAAGCCACGCCCACAGAACCGGTTGTTGAAAAATTGAATCCCACTCCTGGTGAAGCGGTATATAAGTCTTAAGTGCTATTGCTATTGGGATTCACGTGTGTGTATGTGTGTGTGTGTGTGTGTCCTTGCTTTTCAGTATCTAGTTACTTGGCACACCATCGATGCTGATGCTCCAGAGCTCAGCCACATCCTGTGCTGGACTCCCACCGATCCACCAACGGGCCTCTCCTATTTCTCCAGCATGTACCCCCCTCATCCTTTGACAGCTCAGTACGGGGTAAAAGTGCTGCGGTCTTTCCCTCCGGTAAGTAAGTAAGTAAGTAAGTAAGTAAGTAAGTAAGTCGTTTCTCCCCCTCCCCCCAAAAAAGATCTTAGAATGTCTTTGCGCTGAAGTACTGCAGATCCTGGGTTCTCAAATGAAACACACACACATACACACACATTTTTCCCAACCTCAGTTTGGCAGGGCATGGCAGGGCAGCATTGCCGTATCTAAGGCGGTGTGTCAGCTCTGAGATTCAGCTGCCAAGAATGTTATAAGGAAAAAAAAGGGTGTGTGTGTGTGGAGGAGTTGGAAAGTTCAAGGCGATTTCGTAGGTCGCATTAAAAAAAAAATTCCAGCTGCCATTTATTTGGTTCTCGTGATTAATGGAAGCGTAAGAAGGGGGAGGAGAGAAGGTGGGTTTTGTGAAACGCACGCTGAAAATGACTATCAGTTTGGGAAATTCCATGGACATACCAGAGCTGTTCCTAGTAGATCAGTTGGGGAATTATACTTGTCTCGGAGTGATTGATTACCATGGACAATTTCTGGGTGCCTAACACAGTGATGTCTAACCTTTTCGTCTATGCCTGCACTCAGTGCAATGCGTGTGCGACCCCCCCCCCGCACATGCCCACACATCTCCTGAATTTGCCCCGCCCTCTACGCACGCATGGCAGATACCCAATCAGCTGGCTGGCATGCGCAGTGGAGCTGACCTGGGGCGACGGCTAGTGTGCTGGCAGAGATGGTTCTGTGTGCCACTTCTGGCACACATGCCAAAGGTTCGCCATCGCGGATCTAAGGGGTTGTCGCATAGAACAGGGGGATCAACCTATTTTCCAAAATACATGCAAGGAGGGAAGCAACTTGGAATTAAGGAGAAATTTCCTGACAGCCAGAACAATTGACCAGTGGAACTCCTTCCCTCCAGAAATTGTGAATGCTCCCAACACTGGAAGTTTTTAAAGAAGAGATTGGATAACCATTTGTCTGCTTGAGCAGGGGGTTGGACTAGAAGACCTCCAAGGTCCCTTTCAGTTCTATTCTGTTCTGATTGATTGATTGCTCGACGGATTGATTAATTGACAGATCGAAAATTTGGGTGCTTGGCAACCAGCCTGCAGTCCAAAATGCAGGTCTTTGCCTGTTGATGATGGAAGGAGACGCTCTTGAAGCTAGAATGCCGGTACTTTGAAAAAAAAGAAATCCTAACTCCTCTTTCTTTCTTCTCCCTTCCCTCCACCTCCCCCCAGGATGCTATTCTCTTTTACATTCCTCAGATTGTGCAGGCTCTTCGCTACGACAAGGTAAGGGCAGGGAAAGACTGTGAGACATTTGTTAAGCCAGGGGTGTTCTTGGTCAGATGAGTTTAGGGGCTGCCCGGCATCCGTTGGCCACCTGATCCTTTGTCACTGGAAGGTGCTGTGCATTGAACTTTTCCACGCAACGTCCTTACACTCGGGTGCTTTGGCATGCAGTCAATGTTCAGGTTAGGCCATTTGGATGGATGGATGGATGGATGGATGGATGGATGGGAGAACTTGAGACGAGAGAAAAAAATATATTCAGATACATATCTAGATCTAGGTAAAGATGATAAGAGATCTAGAGAGATAAATGATAGGTAAGTGGGTGGATGGAGAAAGAAAATAGAGATGGTTAGATGATGGATGGATGGATGGATGGATGGATAGATAGATAGATAGATAGATAGATAGATAGATAGATAGATAGATAGATAGATAGATA
>NW_020771590.1:0-13005 GCF_900518735.1 Pseudonaja textilis | reverse complement strand
GTGCAGTATTTATCATTAACTGTGTGCACTGGAAGGGTTGCCACCACCACCACCCCAAAAAATAATGGGAGGCACAACACACACACACCCTAAAAGACAAAAGGATGAGAAAGTGATGCCTGCAAACAAATTTATAAGTCATAATAGACCACACTTCCTGGCCTTCTACTATCCACAGAGGACAATGGCCTTAGCTAAAAGAAATATTTACATCTCGAGATTCAGAGGTTGGTATGGGAATGTTCTGATAAAACTTACCACAGCCTCCTGTGAGCTACAAGGTCACATTCCTAATCTCTCCGTTTGTGAAACAGTCCCATTCATTTGAAAGCTGTTTTTTTTTCCTCTCCAAAAGTACCATAAAGATGAAAGACACCTTCACTTGATGTAGTCGGAGATAGTAAAGCAGCAATAACAAAATAATATAAAACCAAATTGCAGTCAATTAAAGGGAGTCCCATCTCCTTTAATTACAGTACGTTTTACATTTATGTTTGATATACTGTCACCCTTTAATTATGTACCATAAAATCAAGAGAGGCCAGTCTAACCAAAATAAGATTGGAAAAGAGCTTTCCTAAGTAATGACGCGAAAGCGTCTGTTTTGGGGGGGATGAAGGGAGAAAAATCAGAAAAAGTGACTTGAAATTGAAATTAGAGATAGCTGCCTGGAATATTCTGGGATTTGAAATCCACACATCTTAAAATGGTTAAGATTGGGGGTCTCTGAGTCTAGTTTTGAATTCAGGGGAAAAAGTGGGGGGCTTATTTGGGTACGCCAATTATTTCTGCAAGATTTTCTGGGGAACTTACTTCGATCAGAGTGCTATGTTAGGGCCAACCACGGTTAAAGATTCTGGCTGATTTGGAAGCATGTTTTAAAATGAGTCAGCAACCCACAGCTGAAAAGAATTGGGTGAGGGATTAGCTTCTATTGTTTGTGACACCCCTGGACCCTCGGGGCACGGTCCTTGTTTCTGTTCTGTGCAGCTGCTTCAAAAGTACTATTCTCATTAAAAACATTAAGTGGAAAGTTGGTCAGGTGCAAAATACAATAACTTTATTGTCACTTTGAAGGCACGCTAATCGGCATACATTGAAATGACATTCTGCTGCATACAGCTCTCAAAGGGTCTCCACCTCTAATACACACGACATAAACACGACAAATAAATAAATACAAAGTTATGCCTATACCCACGTATATTCTATGTCGTGGAGAAACAACATAGTCTAATTCGGATGTCTACATGTATGTACATGGTGAGAAAAACGAATCTTGGGAGTTTACCAGACAGATGGCATATAGGGAACAAAGCTGTTTACAGAATCTGGTAGTCCTGCTGGAAAAACTTCGAAACCACCTCCCAGAAGTGGGGGCAGGAGATACAGAGAGAGAGAGAGAGAGAGTTAGACAGAGACAGAGAGACAGACAGAGTTAGACAGACAAAGACAGAGAGACATATAGAGAGACAGAGACAAAGAGAGACAGACAGAGACAAAGAGAGACAGAGAGAGACAGAATTAGACAGAGAGAGACAGACAGAGAGACACAGAAACAGACAGAGACAAAGAGACAGACAGAGAGAGTTAGATAGAGACAGACTTACAGAGAGGCAGAAAGAGACAGAGACACAGAAACAGAGAGAGACAGAGAGTTAGAGAGACAGACAGAGACAAAGACACAGAGAGAGAGAGAGAGAGAGAGACCATGGGACAATGCTTAACATTTTTCTTTTAATTAGTAATTTAGGGTAAATTTTAAACCTTTCATCCACATGTTCTTCCATTATATCCAAAGGTCCTCACTCACTGAACCATACAACGCTTTACGTATTCACTTTCCAAATTCAAATTCCTATAACATTTGATGGACTCTAAATTCTCAGCTCTGCTTTTCATTAAAACAAAAGCAAAAAAGCAACCTGACTCCCCTCTCTCAAACCCTGGTTCTTGGTTGCTGAAACCCTTTTCTGAAGACCTCAGAGAAGAGTAGGCAGAGAGAGGAACTCGAAGGGGCCTTGAAACTTGGAACTTTGGGGCTTGCACACATGCCTGACTCACGTAGCTGCTGCTTATGGGTTTCCTTCTTCCCAACCCTGCTGCCCCAAGATGGGTTGCGTAGTCATGAGCTGGCTGGGGCACGTGGCAGCTGCAGTTCCCCTCTGGGACATGTCAGGCTGGGGGAGAGCAGCCTAAACCGAAAAGGAGCTGCATCTGTCCAGCTGGGATTGGAAACTTGAGCTGAAACCCGAGAAAGAGGAGGCAGAGTGGGTGGTTGAGCTGCCTAAAAGATTTTGATTTCGGAGAACTTGTTTTTCCGCTCCTGTTCTCGGCGTTTGCATTCAGTCCACGCTTTTTGCATTTTCAGCCCACAACTTAGCCAAGGAGCAGCGGCTGAACTTTGGGGACGACATTCCAAGCGCCCTGCGCATCGCCAAGAAAAAGCGTTGGAATAACATTGAGGAGAAGCGGATCAACCAGGAGAACGAGTTGCACGCTTATCTCACCAAGCTCATCATGGCGGAGAAGGAGAGGTAGGCGGGGATGGGGGAGAGAGGAGCGGTGGGCCTGGATCAGCGGTGGGATTCAATTTTCTTAACAACCGGTTCTGTGGGTGTGGCTTAGGTGGTGGGCATGGCTTGGTGGTCATGTGACTGGGTGGGCGTGGCTTGGCGGTGATGTTATTGGCTGGGTCTGGCCAACTCAATATCACTCACATCGAGGCACGCATCTCCTCCCCTGGGCTCTCATGTCTGTGGGGATGCTGCAACAGTCGTAAGTGTGAAAAATGGTCATAAGTCATTTTTTCAGTGCCATTGTAACTTTGAATGGTCACTCCACACAAGCAAAGTACCAGCAAAGGAGGGGAAAAAAACTCCAGAGAAGTTCCTGAGACAGGAAGTCCAGTCCTGCCAAGAATGTAATAAGGGTTAACGGAGAGGCAGTTTCTGTAAGCAACACCAGAATGTTTCCTTCCTGCCTTCCTTATAGGATTAGGCCAGTAATTTCTTCTAACAACCAGTTCTCCGAACTGCTTAGAATGTTAACAACCGGTTCTAGTGAATAGGTGCGAACCGGTAGAATCCCACCCCTGGTCTGGATGGAAAGACTGGGAGAAGCATGGATCCAGTTCTGGATGGGAAAAGACCAGTGGTGGGATTCGATTTTTTTTAACTACTGGTTCTGTGGGCCTGGCTTGGTGGGCATAGCAGGGGAAGGTTACTGCAAAATCTCCATTCCCTCCCCACCCCACTTAACCTGCTTTCCAGCTCCGTTCTCCTGTGCAGGGCAACCAAATCAGCTGATCATCTGGGAATCAATGGGAGGCGGAGAATAGAGGGGGACGGGGCCAGTCAGAGGTGGGATTTGCCAGTTCTCCGAACCGCTCAAAATTTCCACTCCCGGTTCTCCAGAACTGGTCAGAACCTGCTGAATACCCACCTCTCTAGAAGACCTGCTGACCAATGATTCTTAAGGGAGACCTTCACCCTTTTCTTTTAGCCTGCCCCTCTCACAAAACTTTGTAAGGGAAGAGCAAGCAGAATTTGGGAGGCAGAGTTAAGCAAGTCATTGATACCACTGATAGGTTTACATTTTGTCTTACCGTTTTTTTTTCTGTCTTACTGCGATGACCCAGGGTGGGATACAAAATAAACACAGTCACAAAAAACAGGTGAAGCCCCTTTTATTCCTTTACTTTGCTTCAAAGCTCCAAATATCCTTGACTGGAGACAAAAAACTCCCACACATGCAGTTACAAGAAGGAGGAAATGCTGTTTAAATTATAAAGAGTAAAAAAACAACACAAACCAGGCAAGATAAGGGCCGGAGGACGTCCACAGATAACAGAACACACACTGGAAAGGACGCCAAACTCAGAGAGGAACAATAAACTAGAGATATTTCCACACTTTGTTTCCAGCACTCACCCGTATGCATGTCCGTCCTCTTATCCAGTTGTCACAGCTGCAGCCTATGAAGAGGATCAAGGCCCTCTCAGGCTTCATTAGAAAGCATAAAACACAGTCTTAGTCCCAGCAAAACCTCTTTTATTTCCATGGCACTGGAAATTATGTTCATTCCCAGCCGGAATGAATCTCAAACAGTCCCTTGAGATAAGCACCCACCTTTCTCTCCTTTGAATTGCTGCCAACAACAGTAGTGCCAAATGAACTATAGAGAAAACCAACCGAAGTACAAAGTCCACACAGAGCTTCAAGGTTCAATCTGAACCGAACAAACGACTTTGCTTCCTGCAAAGGTTTCTCTACCTTTGCCTGTCTTTTTTCCTTTATGGGAGGGGCAATCACCTCCCAGCCTTACTCCTGAGTCGCCCTTTTTGTTTCAGCTGCTCTCGCCTTCTAGCAGCTGCGCACATGCGCACTGGGAACAGGCTCCCCTGGGTCCTCTGCCTCGCTGCTGCCAGACTCCAGAGGCTCCAAAGGAAGCACCCCACTCCCAGATAGTCCTGGCCTCATCTCTGCATCGGATGCAGGACCCGTATCGGAGTCCTCTCCAGACTCCCTGACTGGTCCCCGTTTTCCCCCACTGTCTGATTCCGTTGCTATCTGCACAGGCTGCCAGTGAACCACAACATTGCTGCTGTCCGACTCTGCTGCCAGCGCCATCAGCCGTCGGTGGGCCACAACAGAAGGTTGCAAAACTCACATGATCCCGGGACACTGCCACCTTCATAAATACACCTCCTCCCCTTGCACCCTCCCCACACTTTGCTTCTCTTCCAGGGAGTTCGACGAATGCCAGCGGGCCCAGGAGCAGGAGAACATGGATGAAAACCGAAGCCGGTCACAGTTGGCCAACATCAAAGCCAAACACGTGAGTATCCCTTGTTCCTCCATGGCACTGAATGAACCAAGCTGCGGGGCCTCTTCTCCAGTCCCCTGGTGGGGTGCACGTACCATGTTACCCGTCCTTGAATGAGCTGCCAGCCTTGGAAGCCATATATTCACTTGGAAGCTTCGAGGCTGCCACATTCAGTGCCTGGGAATTTGGGAGGGGGCGATTTCATAGTGAGGTGGAAGATTAGACACAACAACATTCTTTCTCAGAGAGTCAAGGACATGTTGCCCTGCACCTGATGGGGAGTGTCTGGAGGGAGGTCTCCAGTCGGGACGAGGATTTGGCTGGGCCATGTGACGGACTGGTGGGTGCAGGGGATGGATCCTGTCCTAGACAGAGAGACCTCCAGGACTTTGTTCACCCCTCTTTGAAAGCCATCCAAGACATCTTCTTTTTTTGATGGTCATGGTAACTAACTAAAGGGCCCAATTTCTCTTTCAGGAAAAATATCTAGCAGACATGGACGAACTCTTCTCCCAAGTGGACGAGAAGCGGAAGGTGAGTTGTATTTATGTGTTGCATTTATTTGAATTTATTTTGCCCCCACATCTCGGATGGATGGATGGATGGAAATCTAATAATGTACTCTTGAGCCATCCTTAGAGAATGAAAACGACGAAGAACCAGCAGTTTAGACGTTTGATGCTGAGTCAGAAATACCCAGTAATACTCTCTTCTTTGGGACTAGAAACGGGACATCCCTGATTACCTGTGTGGGAAGATCAGTTTCGAACTGATGCGGGAGCCTTGCATTACGCCGAGTGGGATCACCTACGACCGGAAGGACATCGAAGAGCACCTCCAGGTAAATGAGGCAGGTTGGCTGCCCTAGAGGAGGAACAGGAATCCCAAGTCCTTCATGGAAGAAGGTCAGGATGAGCCCCAAGGCGGTGAGAATCCCAAATGTGGAGCTGGTTCCGATTAAATATGGACCTCTGACCCACAAGATCTTGTTTCCTTGTCCGCCTTAGCTTGGCTTAAAAGTGAAGAAGCCAGAGAGGCAGCCAATAAATTGTATACATAAAATAAAATAATAAAATAATAATTATATTAAATTATTAAATTAAAATAATAAAACAATTAAATAATTGAAATAAAATAATAAAAAATAATTAAATAATAAAGTGAAATAATACAATAATAAAATAAAATAAAAATAATAAAATAAATTTCAATAAAATAATACAATAAATGATATAATAAAATAAAAATAAATAATTAAAATAAAATAAAAAAAATAAAATAAAATAACAAAATCAAATAATTAAATTAAATCAAATTTAAAAAAATATAAAATAATAAAACAAAATAACAATAGTAACAAAATAAATATAATGAGGTCCTTAAGGATAGGCAGTCTTTTTTGATGGTTTAAGGAAGAGGGTTGGAAGCTGCAGGGGGTGGACTGAGTGACGCAAATGGTCTGAGGCTTTCTGTTCCTAAGGAGTTTTTCCATTTTTCAGTGGAAAATTGAAATCCCATCGATTTACTGATCTCACCTGGGTTTAGAAAAGGGAATCTCAACTTAGGAATTCTAAGATGTATGGACTTCAGCTCCCAGAATTCCCCAGCCAGCATGTTTCACCACCTTGAAACATTCAGTGGAATATTGCGCGGGTCTCTTCCCGGCCTTGCTGTGGTTATTGAGGTTACCTCTAGCCTGAACATAATCTTCCTGTCCCCCGCCTCACAATTGCCTCTTCTCTGTCCTCCCTAGCGGGTCGGCCACTTCGACCCTGTGACTCGAAGCCCGCTGACCCAGGACCAGCTGATCCCAAACCTGGCCATGAAAGAGGTGATCGATGCCTTCATCTCCGAAAACGGCTGGGTGGAAGATTACTGACCTCCGAAGGATGGGAGGGCTCCTCGGGAACCTCCAGCTACTACAGCGACCAAGAAGGACTCCCCACCCTCTGGACCGCGCCAGGCTGCCCGCTGGGCCACCCCCATGCCTTAGCCTCTTCCCCCTTTCTCGCCGTCTTCGTCCGCCCAGCTCGGCTGAGTTGGGGTCGGCTCCCCTTCCCTCCTCTGGCAGGCAGGGGGGTGGGGTAGCTCCGTGGCTGCCGTGGTTCTCCTTCCGGGCAACAAGGAGACCTCGGCCTTCGATCTGGACACGATGGAAGATGTTTCCCATCACAGAAGCTTGAGGAAGCGAGTTCCTTTACCCCGGGCTTCGTAAGGCCCACTTTGTAAGCCCGTCTTGACTTTGGTAGCACACCGTAAACCCTTCCCACATCCATCCAGATCCCTTCACACATACACACACCCTTTGCTCAGCACGCCTTCCTCCCACGCCGTCAGCCCTCACCAAGAACCTGGCCTCTCCATGGAGCAAAGACTGGATCCAGCCCACCCACCCGCCTTCCAGGAGACATCCCCTACCCCAGCCGTTGCTGCTGCTTCTCCTGTACAAAGTTTCCCTTCTCGACCTCTGTTTTCCCTGCCTGTTCCGAAGACCTGGAAGTTTTGCGTCTGCTTCTCTGTAAATAAACGGTCACCGATTTGGGGGCAAAGATCGGGGAGGGGTGAGGAGAGGTGGTTATTATTTCTGTTTTCTCAAAGATAGGAAGGGGGCTGGAATTGGGCGAAACGCTGGCAGCAGATTATATCGAGGGGTGGGAAGAGAGCGGAGCCCTGTGCACAGCGCTCCGTACTGTGTAGTTTGTTTATCTGTTATAATACTCAAAAAAAAAAAGTTTTTTGTTTTCGGGTTGGTTTTGAATTAAACTTCCCCCCCTTCCCCACTTTGATTATCGCAACACAGTTTTGCAGTTTTATTTGGAGCCGCCGATTGGGATTTTTCCCTCTCGGGGAAGACAAATAGAGAAATCAGCTTTATGTTCTTTCTGGAATGTTTGTTTGTTTGTTTGTTTGAGTTCTTTGCAACAGGAGCGATGCTGGTTAAGTGAAATGCTGGAATGGGAAGGGCCAGGAAGCCCAACAAGGCAAAGAAACAGTGATCAGCTGAAGAACATCCTGTTTTTTTTTTAAACATCCATCTATAAGTAGTCCTTGACCACAGTTGAGCCTGGAATTTTATCTTGCTTAAGTGAGAAATCTGTTAAGGGAATGTTGAGATTGGAGAAAAAGTACAGAGAAGAGCAACCAGGATGATGAGGGGACTGGAGGCTAAAACATACAATGAACAGTTGCAGGAACTGGGCCTGGCTAGTCTAGGGAAGAGAAGGACCAGGGGAGACATGATAGCGGTCTTCCAAGATTTGAGGGGCTGCCACAGAGAGGAGGGAAGGGGTCAAGCTGTTCTCCAAGGAACCTGAAGGCCAGACAAGGAATAATGGATGGAAACTGAACAAGGAGAGATTCAACCTGGAAATGAGGAGAAATTTATTGACAGAACAATCACCCCATGGAACAGAAGTTGCCTTCAGAAGTTGTAGAAGCTTCATCCCTGGAAGCTTTCAAGAAGAGACTGGACTGCCATCTGCCAGAAATGGTGTAGAGTCTCCTGATTGGGTAGGGGGTTGGACTAAATGACCTACAAGGTCCCTTCCAACTCTGGTATTTTATATTCAGTAGAACAGCTTGACTTCGGAAGTTGTGGGAGTTCATCATTGGAAGCTTTCAAGAAGAGACTGGACTGCCATCTGTCAAAAATGGTGCAGGGTCTCCCGCTTCGGTGGGGGGTTGGACTAGATGACTTCCAAGGTCCCTTCCAACTCTGATTACCTGTTATCTGTCCCGTTTTACGGCTTTCCTCGCCCTGTTTCTTGAGCGAAGCATTGCCGTTGTTAAATCAGTAACGTGGCACTTCAGCAAATCCAGTTTCCCCCTTAATCTTCGCTCGCCAGAAGATTGCAAAAGCGAGAAATCTCGTAACGCCGAGATGCTGCAGGCGTCACAAATGTGAGTCAGCTGCCAGGCATACAGATGTAAATACGAATGACTCCCGGGGACGCTGCAACGGTCGTGAAGACTGAAATCAGTCATAAGTCAGCTTTTTTCAGTGCCGTTGTACAGCCCCGTGAAGCGGTATTCTACGTCGATGCGCTATCGCTATTTTAAAATTCTTTTGCACGTTCTTATCGCTTCAACAAGTACCGCAAAATGTGGCAGGGCGAAAGGGCCTGTGTGCAACGTGACAGCAGCCCCTTATCTGGGACACGCTGTTCCATTTTTTTTCCCCCTCCGCACTGGGATCAAACCAAATTTAACTTTTTGCAGAGATGGGACTTTTTTCCCTGGCTCACATCCTGCTCTTTATTTTTGGGATGGCATTACTCTGCTCTCCAATTAAGATTCTGGGAGCGGGTGAGAAAGAGAGAAAAAGAACCTGGAAATTACTGTCCTGCGAGGAAACAATTATACAGTGTTTTTTTTTGATCAACTATTCAAATTGCAGCGAAGTGAGCAAGTAGGGAAGATGCCTGGGTGCCCTGTTTGAAAACAAGAAACAAGTTTCTGCTGGCACCTGGACATTATCCTGTCTCCTTTGGAGATCTTGTCTTCCTTTTGCTGGTTAATTTATCTCTGGGCATGTCCAAAAGGCCATTTCCTCACCAGTAAGGAATTTCAGCCCAGTTAGAATATCATGTAGAAAAATAGAATTAACAAAGTTGGAAGGGACCTTAGAGGTCTTCTAACCTAACCCCCTGCTCAATCTCTCTCCAGTCTCCAGAGATGGAGGACCCACAACTTCTGGCACAGGTGGATGGTGAATGGCTCCTCCCATAGGGAATAAAGAGGAGCTAAAGGGGAGGGATGTTTGCAGGAGACCGTTAGTTCGTTTAATTAATGTGAAGATATGTTCGGTACTCTCAAGAGACTCTGCCAGGTATTTTCTTGTACAGCGTTGCGCTTGGCAGCTATCGGCCTGGTACTTCTCCAAGCCTGATAAAGGCCTGTGGTTGTAACTCACTCTTGAAAGGCTGTTTGCCGGGACTTTGCTGGATGTGAATCATAGGAATTCACATTATAGCTTAATAAAAAGGGGTTTTTGTTGGGACGAGGAGTCTTGCTTTGTGATTTTGGGAAGCCTAGGTCAGAACAGTTGGGTTGATAAAATCAGAAATGAGGAGGTGCTAAGACGCCAAGGGAAATCTTCAAAACCATTAAAAAGTGAAAGTTAAGACTATTTCAGACCTGTGATGCGACACAAGGGAAAAATACACCATCCTTCACTTGATCCTCCAAGGAAAAATGGAAGGCAAACAAGGTCCAGGCAGAAGAAGAACTTTGTGGCTTCAAAATCTAAGGGACTGGCTTGGACATAACTCAGCGGCACTTTTTCATGAGGCTGTTGATCAAAATAGTATCGCCAACATGATCTCCAACATCCGATGGTGGATATGGCACAAGAAGAAGAAGGAAAACATTCTAAAGCTGCTTAATGCTAACAGGGATTCTATTATAGATGGTTTTCACCAGTAATGGTCCTACATTCGCTGTCAGCTCCATTCTAGATAATGCTGAGGTGCTGGTGGAGGCAGATGGAGGTCCAGCACCTCTTCCAGAAACCCCAAACAAGCTCAAGAGCAGATGAGGGGTTAGTTTGGCCACCTCTGGAGGACCATCATTCAGAAGCTGGTTCTTTTGTAGATGGCCCTCAAGGTTGATAACGGAGGAGGAAAAAGGCAAGTAGACTACATCGGCTTGGCCTTTGGAAGGAAATCTGACCAAGCTTTGAAGCCTTCAAGACCAATATTTTCGTCATAACAGTGACAGCTTTTCTAATGTAGGGTCTTGGGTATCTGCAGTGAACCTCTGGAACCTGAATCATCATCATCTAACAGTTGCCCTTGCAAGTAGTGTTTGGGAACTGCACATCAAGTTGCTTACATCAAAGCACGAAATCTAAAGAGCTAATTTGATGTAATGGTTAAGGCCATTAGAAACTGGGAGACAAGTGGTTTCTAGTCCTGTGTTCAGCATGAAAAGCCAGGTAGGTGACTGAGCCAATCACTAGGAGTTTTAATCTCGCCATAGGCACGAAAGCTGGCTGGGTGCCTTTGAGCCAATCACCAGGAGTCAATGAGTTCTAGTCCCTCCTTAGACATGAAAACTAACTGGGTGACTTGGCGCCAATCACTAGGAGTCGGTGAGTTCTAGTCTTGCCTTAGACATGAAAACTAACTGGGTGACTTGGTGCCAATCACTAGGAGTTGGTGAGTTCTAGCCCCGCCTTAGACATGAAAACTAACTGGGTGACTTGGTGCCAATCACTAGGGGTTGGTGAGTTCTAGTCTCGCCTTAGACATGAAAACTAACTGAGTGACTTGGCGCCGATCACCAGGAGTCGGTGAGTTCTAGTCCCATTTTAGGCATGAAAGCCAGTTGGGGGATTTGGGGCCAGTCAGTCACTCTCAATTCAGCCTGTCTCCCGTGGTTTTGTTTGTGGAGAAAACAGGAGGAAGGAGGAATATTAAAGTATGCCTGCCATCTTGAGTTGCTTATAAAAAGAAATGCAGGTGAGATATAAATAAGTCAGCAAAATCCCCACAGGAAAAGCCAGAACGAAATGGAACTCTTGACTGAAATACACACTGTGTTTTCAAAATAAAACGTTTATGCTAACATCTGCTCTGGTATTCGACATCAACCAGGAGTATAAATCTGATAGAAACAGAACCAGATTCTGCTGGTTGCGTTTCTATACGTCCAGTTGGCAGTAAAGCTGTTTTGAAAGAGAAAAGAAAGGAATGTAAGTATGTCCTGCCAGAAAAGAAAAGGTGGGGGAGGATGCACAAACAGGTTGCTTCCAGGTGAAACCAGGTGTTTTCGTCCTCCGGTTGCTGACCAACCCCGCATACAAGTCATGCGATTTCCTACCTGCTTTGCAAGGCTGTAATTTTGAGCAGCCTAAATTATTTTGAGTCACCTGGTGGTGTAAATATCCCCAGGGGAGTTGGAAGAGCTGGATGAGTCGCAAGAGACGCAATAATGGTCTTCATCAGGAAGCACCTCTGTGTGCAGAGAGAGAAAGAGAGAGAGAGAAAAAGAAATAAAGAGAGAAAGATATAGTCAGAAAGAGACAGAGAAAGAAAGGGATAGAGATACAGAGAAAGAAAGAAGATTAAAGAAAGAGAGAGAGAGACCAAGCACCATACAGATAGTCCTCGACTATCTAATGTACAGCTATTCGTTTAGTGACCAAAGTTACAACAACATTGAAAAATGAGTTATGGCCATTTTTCACATTTATGATCATTGCAGCCTCCCCAGGGTCGCGTGGTCAAAATTCAGCCATTTGGCAACTGTCTCTCATTTATGACTGTTGCAGAGTCCCTGGCTCACGCGACCCCTTTTTGCGACCTCCTGAAGGCAACATCCATGGGGAAAGCCAGATGAACTTCACAAATGTGTGGCTAACTTAATAACTAAAGGGATTCGCTCCACAACCGCGGCAAACCCAGGTGGTAAAATGGGCCAAAGCTCTCTTCACCAATGCCTCGCTTAGCAGTGTAAATTTGGGGCTCGGTTGGGGTCACAAGTCGAGGACTATCTGTAATTGATGAAGGAAGACCTACGCCCCGCCACCGCCTCACCACCTTCCACAGTGTGGCAAATACACGTCCAGGTAGAAGGATGCTGAGTAGCAAAGTATAATTTAACAAGCATCAATCTTATCCTGCCCCATTTCTAAAAAATATTGGGGGAAGCAGTTGGTCCTGAGATGCTGGCTGAAAGGTTTTACGATGAGATCCCTGAGATGGACCAGGTATGGTCTCACTGACCCTAGAGATGGTGTTACTATGGTCCACCATTACTGATGGTCACCAACTTCATGAGGTCTTCTGGCTTTTGAAGTTCATCAACGCCATTGGAGCAAGCCAACCGAGATATTTACGGGTGATGGAAGTTACAGTCTCCGGCCCCAAAGCACTGGGCCCAAATGAACGATTGTGCTGATCGCCTTACGGGGAGACTGGGACAATTTTCGAGTTTGAAACGGCCAAGAAATCCAGTTTCTTTGCCCGAGGAATGGTGTCATACGGGAGGTGTCACTTGGAGCTGCTAACCCAGGAAGGTGGAGATGAAAACGCTGGTGTCCAGGTTGAGGGTGGCATGCCACCAGTGGTCCGGAAAGTACAGAACCTGGAAGGAAAGAGAGAATGACTCCAGATGCAATGGCTTTGTAGAAGATCGATCCTTCCTTCCTTCCTTCCTTCCTTCCTTCCTTCCTTC
>NW_020771589.1:0-13019 GCF_900518735.1 Pseudonaja textilis | reverse complement strand
GGGTGTTATGTCCTGAGGACTCAAGGAGTTCTCACTCAGGTCCACTCTCTTTACGTGGGCGTTATTCCCCCATTCCCATTGGTTGGCTCTCCCCAGCAGCCAGCTATAAAAGCAGGCTGCGGGGTCCAACCGGTTGCTGATTGCTGCGAGCCAGTTCCAGGCTTGGCAAGCACGGTCAGCCCTTTATTGTAAAATAAAGTATTGTTGCACTCATGCTCTGGTTCAGCCTCTCATTGCTCAAACAAAACACTGGCGACGAGGGTGGGATGGCTACCAGAAGCACCATGCAACCGCTGAGTCACTAGCCACCGATCCGCAGCCCAGAGAGAGCGATCGGCTGGCGATAAGGGAAACGCTGATCCGCAGCCAGAGAGAGCGGTCAGCCAACAAAACGAGCGATCAAAAAGAGCAAACGCTGATCCGCAGCCAGAGAAAGCGGTCTGGTTCAAAAAGTTAGAAGCGTCTGTAGCCGCTTGTTAGCCCCGCTGCAGGGAAAGTGAAGCGCTGCGAGCCGCAGCCGCTCTGTATTTGGCGCGAAATTCAAACGGGTGTCATTTGAATTTCGAGCCAGTAGGAGACACAGCACAGAGCTGTAGGAAGTCACTAGCGCCCACTTTTTGGCGCGAATCAAGACACCTCCAACGGCTAGCAGCCAACGTGGTAACCCAGAGAGAGAAAGAGAGGGTAGCAAAAAACCTCTCCAGAGCTGATATCACTCACGAGCGCCCGTAGTCCCAGAGAGATTTTTTCCGCAGGTAGCCCAGCCGTTCCAGCACCATGAGTTCCAACCCAGTATTCCCGGCGTTTAAACCAGACGAAGAGAAGTGGGAGTCGTATAAGAACCGCTTCAATCATTACATCGATGCGGTCGGCTTGGCGGATGCGGGAGAGCATCGGAAAAAATCCTATTTCCTAATCTACTGCGGAGCCACCGTTTACGATACCGCCGCAGCACTCGTAGCGCCGAGAGAATTGAAAAACGTTCCGTGGTCCGAGTTGCTTGAGATCCTCACTAACCACTACGCTCCCAGGCCTTCACAAATCGCCAGGAGGTTCACGTTCCGTATGAGGAAGCAATCAAGTAAGGAGACCATCAATCAATATATGGCCGCCCTCAGAACAGCAGCCCTGCACTGCGGGTTTGAAACATACTTGGAGGACATGCTCCTCGATCAATTAGTTTGTGGGGTCAAGGATCTCAACCTACAGAGGCGCCTGCTAGCAAAAAAATATATTATATTAACCTCGCGCAAGCGGTCGAGGAGGCCCTAGCAGTCGAGCTAGCAACGAACTCAGCCACCGAAATTCAGGGCCCAAGTGCCAAGCTAGCATCGTTCCCAGTCCATTCCGAAGAGGTGGAAGCGGAGGAAACCCACAACGATGAAAACGACGTCCACCGCCTCGCCAACGACAGACGGTCGCAGGTAGGGGCCAAACAAGAATACACCGGTCCACCCAAGCACATCACATTGTGCCTAGCCTGTGGGGGATCGCATCAAAGGGCCACCTGCAAGTTTAAAGGAGCCACTTGCAACAACTGCCATAAGAGGGGGCACATCGCGAGAGTCTGCCAAGCCCCCCAAAGCGCTGCACACAGACCCCCGTCCTCGCATGCGGGACCACAGAGGCAAGTATTAAACTGTCGCACGTACCGCCTTGCCAGGCGTACTTGCCACGCTGTTAGTAAAATTTCTCTCTCCGTTTCCCTAGAAGGTAAACCTTGCCACATGGAGGTTGACACAGGGTCAGCGCTCTCAATAATCTCGTGGAACACCCTCAAGAGACTCCACCCCAGCCTATCTACTACCCGGCTTCAGAGATGCCAGTTCGGTCTGAAGGACTACCAGGGGAAGGCCATTCCCGTGATCGGCAGAGGCAAGTTCTTTGTCAGTTTTAGAGCTTTTAAAGGCCACCTACCTCTAGTGGTAGTTAACGGCAATCTACCCACCTTATTGGGGCTCGATTGGTTTCCCCACCTCGGCCTAGGGTTAACAGGAGTCCATGCTGTCTCAACCTCAGACACTGACTCCTTATTCGCTGACTATGCAGATGTGTTCAGCGAGGAGCTGGGGTGTTATAATGGAACCCCCATCTCGTTCTCCGTTGACCCCCAGGCAGTCCCAATCAGATTAAAACCACGTAGAGTTCCATTTGCTATTCGACCAAAACTAGACGCTGAATTGGATAAACTACTAAAACAAGGGGTCATTGAGCCAACAGATTTCGCCAAGTGGGAGACGCCCATCGTCACACCCCTTAAAAAAGACGGTAGCCTGAGAATTTGCTCGGACTACAAGACAACAATCAATAAATATTTACAAGTTAGCGCCTACCCTGTGCCCGTCATTCAGCACTTATTGCACACATTCGAGCCGGGCAGTATTTTTGCTAAATTGGACATGTCTCAAGCATATCAGCAGTTCCCTGTTGATAACCAAACAGCGGAACTTCAGACCATCGTCACTCACAGGGGTGCCTTCCGATGCAAGCGTCTCCAATTTGGCGTAAGTGTTGCCCCGGGTATTTTTCAATCCCTCATGGAGCGGATTTTACAGGGCCTCCCTGGTGTAGTACCCTACTTCGACGGCATCTTGGTCTCGGCCAGGGACAGACCCCAACTCTTCCAGAGAGTGCGAGCAGTGTTAGAGAGGTTCAGACAGCATGGCCTCAAGTTAAAAAAAGAAAAATGCGCCATTGCCACTAGACAGGTGGACTTTCTGGGTTATAAAATTGACGCCTCTGGCATTCACCCCCTGGAGTCCAAGGTTAGAGCAATCCACGAAGCTCCCACACCGACCTCCAAAACGGAGCTACAAGCTTTCTTAGGGCTGCTGAACTTTTATGCATCCTTCTTGCCCCATAAAGCCTCAGTAGCCGAACCCCTACACAGATTACTAGACAAAAAGTCACCGTGGCACTGGGGGCACAAAGAAGACCAGGCGTTTAATGCCGTCAAATCACTACTTACGTCAGAGGCAGTGCTCATCCAATTCGACCCCAACCTTCCTTTAGTACTGGCAGCAGACGCATCCCCTTTTGGAATTGGGGCGGTCCTTAGTCACAGACTCCCCAATGGCGCCGAGGCCCCCATCGCCTTTTTCTCCAGGACGCTCTCGGCCACGGAGCGTAATTACAGCCAAATAGACAAGGAAGCCCTAGCAGCTGTTGCAGCCGTGAAAAAGTTTCACGAATTCCTTTTTGGCCATTTCTTCGAACTGGTCACCGACCATAAGCCCCTCCTGGGCCTACTGGCCGGCGACAAACAGACACCTCAAGTCCTTTCCCCTAGAATGACAAGGTGGACGCTTTTCCTAGCGGCCTACTCATACAAACTTATTCACCGCCCGGGCAAAACTCTATCCCACGCCGACGCTCTCAGTCGCTGCCCCTTACCCGCTCCGGCTGAAGACCCAGCTCCTGTCAACGCCATTTTCGAAATCACCCAGTTGGACCTGCCCATCACCGCCCTTGACATCGCCGCTAAAACCAAGGCAGACCAAACGCTCGCCCAGGTGCTCGACTGGGTGAGGAGGGGGTGGCCGGGAGGCAACGTTGATAACAAATTCGCACCCTTTAAGACTCGCATGCAGGAGCTGTCCAGTTTGCAGGGTTGTCTACTGTGGGGCACTCGAGTGGTCATTCCGACCTCGCTGCGTACCCGAGTCCTGGAGGCGTTGCACGAGGGACACCCCGGCATTGTGAGAATGAAGGCATTAGCACGCAGCTACGTGTGGTGGCCGGGTCTAGACAAGGACATTGTCAATTGGGTAAGTTCCTGCAGCATTTGCCAGGAATCCCGTCCTGCTCCCCCCATCGCCACCCCTACCAGATGGGAGAGCGCCAATGCCCCTTGGTCTAGAATCCATATCGATCTGGCAGGCCCCGTGCATGGAAAGATGTTCCTAGTGGTCGTGGACGCTTATTCCAAATGGATAGACGTGGCACAGCTATCCACGACCACCACACTAGCAATCACCAACGTGTTAACGCGCCTGTTCGTTACACATGGACTACCCGACTCCATTGTCTCCGATAATGGCCCACAGTTCGCATCAGTAGAATTCAGCCATTTTGCTGCCAACCTGGGCATTTGCCACATTTTCACAGCCCCATTTCACCCTGCCAGTAATGGGTTGGCTGAAAGGGCCGTCAGGACCACCAAAGAGGCCCTCGCTAGGTTTGGCAGAGATGACTGGCACCACAAACTCTCACGGTTCCTGATGAGCCAGCACTCAACCCCCTGTGCAGTCACCAATAAGTCCCCAGCGGAACTTCTGATGGGCCGGCGCCTGAGGACTGTATTGGACAGATTGCACCCACAATACTGCCCTGACTCTCCCCTCGCTTCTACTTCGGGGGTTAGACATTTTTTGTTACAGGAGCCGATATTCGCAAGGAATTTCACTGGGGACCCACTTTGGATTCCAGGCGAGGTCATCGCCATCACCGGGCCGAGATCGTATAGAGTCAGGCTGGAGGATGGTCGCGTCTGGAGGAGACATATAGACCAGCTTAGAAGACGCCTCAGTACCCTTGCCAACAAGAATCCAGAGTCTCCAGTCGAAGGGGAACTGCCTCATCCGCCGCCCAGCCACATCGTACCCAGCGACCAGTCTGCACCAGCGGTCGTTCCGGTCAGCCCAAACTCGGACAACAGCGCCCAGAGAGTTGACCAGCCTGATCCAACCCACGAGAGCTCGACCCCAGTAACCAACCCGGTGGTTCCCGAGGATGCCCAGTCCAGAGAGAGTGTTGGCGACACTATGCCAGCTCGACCATCACAGACTGGTACCGAACAGACAGACAATGTTCCCGAGTTGCGCCGTTCCGGGCGCCAACACAAACCCCCCGTCTACCTCAAGGACTATGCATGTTCGCATCTGGGGGGAAGGGGTGTTATGTCCTGAGGACTCAAGGAGTTCTCACTCAGGTCCACTCTCTTTACGTGGGCGTTATTCCCCCATTCCCATTGGTTGGCTCTCCCCAGCAGCCAGCTATAAAAGCAGGCTGCGGGGTCCAACCGGTTGCTGATTGCTGCGAGCCAGTTCCAGGCTTGGCAAGCACGGTCAGCCCTTTATTGTAAAATAAAGTATTGTTGCACTCATGCTCTGGTTCAGCCTCTCATTGCTCAAACAAAACAAAAGGGGTGAGGTCAATTGGGAAAAATCTTATCTAAACGTCACACACACACACACACACACACTTACCTGTGCTGGCAGAGTTTCTTTCTTTGGGAGTTTCACCCATAACACAATCCTGGAGATTTTGATACACCCACAGGTCTTAAAGTTGCTGGATAATTATTTTCCCTGTCAGGAAGTTTCTCCTTAATTTTAAGTTGCTTCTCCCCAGGGGTGGGATTCAATTTTTAAAAAAACAAAAAAAAAACAAACCGGTTCTGTGGGCGTGGCTTAGGTGATGGGTGCGGCTTGGTGGTCATGTTATTGGCTGGGCATGGCCAACTCAACATCACTCACATGGAGGCACACATCTCCTTGCTTGGCCTCTCATGACTGTGGGGATGCTGCAACAGTCCTAAGTGTGAAAAATGGTCATAAGTCACTTTTTTCAGTGCCATTGTAACTTTGAATGGTCGCTCCACACAAGCAAAGGACCAGCAAAGGAGGGGGGAAAAAACTCCAGAGACGTTCCTGAGAAAGGAAGTTGAGTCCTGCCAAGAATGTAATCAGGGTTAACGGAGAGGCAGTTTCTGTAAGCAACCCCAGAATGTTTCCTTCCTGGCTTCCTTACAGGATTAGGCCAGTAATTTCTTCTAACAACCGGTTCTCCAAACTGCTTAGAATGTTAACAACCAGTTCTAGTGAATAGGTGCAAACTGGTAGAATCCCACCCCTGATTCTCCCCAGGAGTAGTTTCAATCCGTTTCTTGTCTTGCCTTCTGGTGTTTATTACCCGCATACTGCCCATAAACACAAGCTTTTTTAATCTAAAAAAGAGGCTTTGCTAAACATAGTATCAATTCTTAATTTTTCTATTAAATGATTTCATTTATGATGGGATGTAGTCTGGGATTCCCAGGAGAGTGAGACTGCACCCCAGATGGCAAAGAGCTCGCTTGGAAAGTTTGGTGGAGGGTTAAAACGGCTCCTTCCTAGCGATTTCCAGAATTGGTCTGCAGTTATGCAGATGGCTGCTTTAGTCTGGCAAGAGTCTGTCTATAAGTGAAGAATAATAAAGGAAATCACTCTTGAGCAATTCCACGTGTCAGTCCTTGTAGCGCGACTATCAGGTTTGAACCTTGTATAAACCTGGCTCAGAGCCCTTCAGACACTGTTGATTAAAACTTGACAATCCTATCAGATTTTTGTTCTTTGTACCTGGGGCATCTCAGTCCATTAACCCTTGGCCCAATTCAAGCTGTAGCTGACTCACCTTTGAGGTCCCACCTACTCAAAGTTCTTTGAACCCATCTCTCTGCGAGAGTGGCCGATCTTCATTTTGGGAGAATCCCCCCCTTTTCTCAATCCCCACTCTTGGGCTGGCCATCTAAGGGGCAGAGAGCATGCAGGGGTGTCGTGCCCCTGTGGAAGACTGACTCGGAGGGAGTGGAGGAACAGCCGACAGGGAGTGGAAGTGTGGCTCCGGAGGTTGGGGAGGAGGCTGGGCAGCCGGAGGAAGAACCAGGCCCATCGCCTCTCTGTCCTAGGGCACGCAGGGTGGATAAGGGAGAGACATGGTCTACGGGGGAGGAAAGGGCCTTGATCCCCTTCATGGGCTGCAGCTGTGAGAACTGGTTAAAAGGACGGACATGCGTATGGGCCAGTGCTGGAAACAAAGCGTGGAAATATCTCTAGTCTGTCGTTCCTCTCTGAGTTTGGCGTCCTTCCCAGTGTGTGTTCCGATATCTGTGGACATCTTCAAGCTCTTATCTTGCCTGGTTTCCTTAATTGCTTCAGTGTGGTTTGTGTTGTTTTTATACTCTTTATAATTTTTAATCATTTTTAGTTTAAACGGCATTTCCTCCTTTTCGTAACCGTTTGTGGGGGAGTTTTTTTTTTAATCTCCAGTCAAGGATATCTGGAGCTTGGAAGCAAAATGAAGGAATAAAATGGGGCTTCCCCTGTTTTTGTGACTCTGTTTATTTTGTATCTCACCCTGGGTCATCACAGGTGTCAGCCTTCAAGATCTTCTACTATTGCTTTGTATCTTTTGGCTGCCATAAGTAACGGGGGGAGGAGGGGGTAAAGTCTGGGAAGCATGCTGGAGGTGTTACATTCTAGTGTTGTAAAAATGAGGAGCGGGGGGAGTATAAATTCCTGTTTAGGTTTCTATTTCTCGCTTAGCTTTCTTTTCTCTGCGCAGCTGCAAACCTTTATCAAACTATGCCAAGGTCAACCCGACAGAGGCCTCATCACCACCTGAAGATGTCCGAGTGATCATATTCACAACTTTTAATTGGAAGAATCCTTTGAACTTTTTTTGGGGGGTGGGAACATTTCCATCACTTTGTATATGTGATTTGCGTGCCTGATTTCTCAGATTCAGAAGTCTACAGTTGCTACCACTTCATTTTCAGTAAATGATATCTTTTCTCTAATCTGTGGAGTCTAAGTATTTCTTTCTTGGATTTTGAATGGAGCACCACCTGACAACAGGGGGATTTCACTTGTCAAGGCTTCCCTGGGTCTGTCCACCCCATATAGCCGGGGCCTCTTACGAAGAAGGTGAACCTACTTCCAACCAACAATCCCATTTCCTTTCCCCGACCCCCCCAGATGTCACAAATAAACACCTCGACTTCAACTTCTCCCTTGCCTGCCCAAGCTTCTGAAATGTTACCAAAACAGCTGCTTATTCTCTGGGCTCAGGATAAGCCATAGACGGTTCCATCCAGAACTACCGATGGCAAAGGCCAGAGAGCGAGGCGAGAAATTGAAGCAAGTTGGGAAGCAGTTTGCCAACCAGCACATGGGAAGCCCAGAGGTGGATTGAGGCTTCCCAACAGCGTCAAAGTCTCCGACCAGAAACGGCCTTGATTGAAGACATTGAAGGATATAAATGAACCATGGCAGAACAACGAGGACGTGTGGAAGTTCTGAAGGTCTTCTGGTTGGTAATCCGGTTTGATACCTCACAACAAGGCTCCATTAAATGCGATTCACCCGACCGATTTGTTCCTCTCCCAACCACTGCACCCAATTTCCAATGAGGGCTTGGAAAACGAACGCTCTTGGTACGGAAAATCTCCGGTGCCAAGAACATCCTGGCACAAGCCAGGAATTCAAGTCGTAAGCTGATTAGAGCTTCAAAGGCTGAGATACTCCGGGAAGGAGGGCCAAGGTCTTCGGAGGCTGACGCTTTCCGATCTTGTGAGAAGTTTGAGGAGGGAGCAATCAAAGGCCTGGATTAAGGAAGGCCGAGGACTGTCCATGGCCCACTGGTGGGCCGTGATAAAATTTTGGTGGGCCGCAGAGAAATGTCACCCCTAGAGCACCACCACCCCAAAAGCAATTAATCCAGGCTGCGCGGGAACACAAGGCTGTGCTGCCCACGTGGCCCGCGGTCACCCTCGCAGCCTACTCCTTCCTTACCTGCCTGCTAAGTTGCTAATTTTCCTCCCCACCCCCACCCCCTGCGCCCCCCGGACTATCAGCTCTTCTGATGCATTTCTTGCTGTCTTATCTTTAGAACCTTCCTTAGGACTGAAGCTTCTATTATTCAGTGCAGGTAGTCTATGGCAGAAAGATAAAATCTCTGAATGAATCTGTGATTTGCCTTCCTCTTTCTATATAACAGCATATAAAAGCAAAAAAGCACTCGTGCATCATCACAAAATCTTCAGAACCGTAAAGCCTGCAAAGTTGAAATTTGGCTTGTAGGTTCCTCTTGGCTTCTAAGAGCTAAGAAAGGATTTCTCAAAATGATCATCAGAGCTATTAGTATTTCCTGTACTATTATTATTATTATTATTATTATTATTATTATTAAACACGCTCTGATGCTAAGGAGTCCTACTCCCCCTCCCCACCTGAAATCTTTTCTAAATGCAAGACACAAGCAGAGCAGTTTCAGTTTTACTTTCACAGCACTAAACTGCTTGAGGATAGAACAGTTGAGCTAAGCCACGCCCAGGCTCCTTGCTGTCTCCTTGCTCACACAGCAAATACTCTTTCAGTGTCCAAACAGTCCTCAACTCTCTCACACACTGACAGGAACGCTAGCCAGAGGAATACCGATGGATTCTGGTAGGCAGAGGCAGAATTCCCCACCCCCCTTATTTTCCTCCCCATCACATAGTTTCGTAGCGAAGCACGGGTATCCAGCCAGTTTGTAATAAACTGAGTGGGGCCGGTGATCCACCCAGATTGGACCCCGCAGAAGAATGACCAATGAGTGGTTTTGAAGAGAAAGATTCAAGAGCCCACTTCATTTTCCGCCGATTGAGCTGATCGAAGCCAAAAGGTGCGCGCAGTAGAAACAAAACCACACAGAGAAAACGGGACACAGGTGCCTAATTTATATATAGATATATATTTATATTTCAATCAAAACACAATTAAATATGGTTTGAGTACTGGAATACTTGGGTATCAGACAATAAGGTGGTACACGGTACCAAAGAAACCTATACACAACTTGTTTCGCTTCTTGACAGTGTCTCTCGCTCCAGCCGATACCGCAAAGTGACGTGCGTTTCAGTCTTTACTCCACTTTCAAACGGCTGGAGGCAAATCAAAAACTTTCCTAAAAGTAGTTTTGAGATAATAAATCCTTTTTTTTTTTTTTTTTTGCACAAGTCTTCAGGAAACAATGAGAACCTAAAAAAAACCAAACCAACCTCCGAAGGAATAAAAAAAATCGCAACAGAAAAAAAAAATAGGAGAAGGGGGAAAAAAAGAATATATTAAGCACGACAGAGTGGATTTTATCTCAAATATTCCAAATTCTTGTAAAATGTCTCGCGCGCGGCGAGCACTGGAGATCGGAGGAAGTTTCAGATTTATTTGGAGAAAGGGGAAAAAAAAAAAAAAAAGAAGAGGCAACTGACTCCCAAACTGCATTAAAGGAGAAGGTAGAAAAGCCGGAATCGGGAACAATTTCAGCAAAAAACAGGATTAACGTCTGACCCGGGTTTGAGTTGTTTCGCCTTAATGGACATATTTGCAAAGGCAAAGAAAACAGGAAACAGATTAAAAATTCATTGCTTATTTTTTTTTTTTGTTCCTTGCATTTTTTTTCAATGTCGTTTTGCAAAGTGCGAGAGGTACGGAGTCAAGAAGAGACAGAAAAGTGGAAGGGTCCTTTTTTTTTTTAAATTTAATTTGTCTCTGACTTCTTCTCTTTTTCCGGACTGGCCCCAAAATGCACGAAGAAAGAGAATCCAGTTAATGGAATAATTCATTATTTCAAAGGATCTTCCCCCCAAAAATGGTTCCAGGGTTTTAAAACCGCTCCTTTCCCGGACACGCTGAAGATACCCTGAGCCTTTCTGATCGCAAATGTCTTTTTTTTTTTTCTGTTTTCCTTTTTTAAAAAAAGTTTGCGATAACAACAAACAAACAAAACTAGATCGCAGCTCGGAAAACTAAAGGGCCGTTTTTTTTTTCCTCCGTGCCTAACCGTAGTCCAGAAGGAGAATCCTTGGGGAGAAGGAGGAGCTGGGGAAATCTTCCTTCCGTTGGGTCTCAAGAGAAAGGAAATCCACCTGCAGATTTGGGTGTGGGTCCCTGGCCAGGCAGCCAGGGTGAGGAAGGGGCTTTGGGGAGAGGGAGAAATTCGGGTTCCGCTTCACTTCACAGGCAGGAAACTCCTGGAGATCATAGCTGAGAAAATTAGGAGGGGAAAAAAAAACGGGGGGTGATTAAGAAACAGGAAGAGGGGGGGTCAGACTTCCATTTTGTAACGTGCATCTCCCCGAGCCCCTTTTCTCAGCAGGCCCTTTGGGGGGGACCAGCACAGCTCCCCCCACCCCCTTTTTTTGCAAAATGCAATTCCAGGCAGCCATCCCCGGTACCATCCACGCTTTCCCGACCGAGAGCCGCGAGTGAATTCCACTGACTTTTGGCCTTTCGGAGCTCACAAGGGGGGTCCCGATCATGCGCGGAATCTGGTTGTATGGGGTTGGCTGGTCAAAGGTAGCCCTCGATTTTGGACCGTCAGGGAGTCTGCGATTCTGGATGTAAATCGAGGCGGGCGAGAAACAGATCGCCATGTGACTGGGTCTGATTTGATGATCTTGTGTGGGGGTTGTATGGGTGTGTGTGTGTTGGTTGTTAAGCAAACAAAGCAGTTGTTAAATGAACTTGTTGTTCGTTGGTGATCACCAGAAATGTTGTACGTTGAAGGTATGGGGCTGCTAAGTCTCCTGAGGGACCAACTCATAAAATATCTCTACGCTCTTTTCAGAGTTGCCAACAGAAAGGGAGGGGGGAGCAGGACAGCAGCTTGGAAACCGAAAGTGCATTCCATACATAGTTTTTCAGAGATAGTAACGAGGTGACTGAAGTTTCTGCCCCGCAAATATCTAACTGGAGAGCAAGATTGATCACTCTGGGCTATGGATGTGTCCCATTGGAGAATATGAAGATACACTCAGAGGGGTGGGGGGAAAATCAGGGTCAAGGGTGACAATGAATGGTGTGTCTCAGAGTCGGCCTTTTGAAGTTTTGCAAGTTTGGCTCGAGACTCCTGATTTAATGGGGGGTGACTGCCGGAATCCTGACAGAGAGGTTGTAATGCAGGAGTGTCCAACCTTGTTGGAAACTTGTAGACTTCCACTCCCAGAATCCCCCAGCCAGCCTGATTTAAGAGGAGTGGGCTTCCACTCCCAGAATCCCCCAGTCAGGATGCTTTAAGAGGGATGGGCTTCCACTCCCAGAATCCCCCAGTCAGGATGCTTTAAGAGGGGTGGACTTCCACTCCCAGAATCCCCCAGCCAGCCTGCTTTAAGAGGGGAGGGCTTCCTCTCCCAGAATCCCCCAGCCAGGATGCTTTAAGAGGAGAGGATTTCCACTCCCAGAATCCCCCAGCCAGCCTGCTTTAACAGGGGTGGACTTCCACTCCCAGAATCCCCCAGCCAGCCTGCTTTAACAGGGGTGGACTTCCACTCCCAGAATCCCCCAGCCAGCCTGCTTTAAGAGGGGAGGACTTCCACTCCCAGAATCCCCCAGCCAGCCTGCTTTAAGAGGGGAGGGCTTCCACTCCCAGAATCCCCCATCCATCCTGCTTTAAGAGGGGAGGACTTCCACTCCCAGAATCCCCCAGCCAGCCTGCTTTAAGAGGGGAGGACTTCCACTCCCAGAATCCCCCAGCCAGCCTGCTTTAAGAGGGGAGGACTTCCACTCCCAGAATCCCCCAGCCAGCCTGCTTTAAGAGGGGAGGGCTTCCACTCCCAGAATCCCCCAGCCATCCTGCTTTAAGAGGGGAGGACTTCCACTCCCAGAATCCCCCATCCATCCTGCTTTAAGAGGGGAGGACTTCCACTCCCAGAATCCCCCAGCCAGCCTGCTTTAAGAGGGGAGGGCTTCCACTCCCAGAATCCCCCAGCCAGCCTGCTTTAAGAGGGGAGGGCTTCCACTCCCAGAATCCCCCAGCCAGGATGCTTTAAGAGGGATGCGCTTTCACTCCCAGAATCCCCCAGCCAGCCTGCTTTCAGAGGGGTGGACTTCAAGTCCCAGAATTCCCGAGCCAGCAGAGGATTTGAAGTCCACAAGCCTTAAAGTTGCCAAGGCTGGACACCCCAGCTGTTGCCACCTGAGTCATTACCTTAGTCACCTTGTCGACCGCTGCCTCTGGGGGTTGGGCCTGTTGCATGACGTCGTTGACGATCATCTTGGCTATCCTCCATGCCATCTCCTCTTGAGCCTAGAAACAGGGCGAAGGAGTCCGTCAGCTCAGGGCATTCTGGGATTGCGACCAGCAAGCAGAAAAAATGCTATTGTTCTGACCCACAACAAACCCTCTGAAGTTAACTCAAAAATTCCTTTATTAGCAGCGCCGGCAGCCTCGGCAAAAAGTTTCTCTCTCTCTCTCTCTCTCTCTCTCTCTCTCTCTCTCTC
>NW_020771584.1:0-13033 GCF_900518735.1 Pseudonaja textilis | reverse complement strand
ATTTAAGATTCTTCTTCTGTACTTAAGATTTTAAATTCATGATAAAATATCTCTTCCAGAATGAATTTGGATGCAAAGGTAGTATTTGATTTCAGTTTTGTCTATATTTTGCCCAATGTTTTCTAAAAGCAGGAAGTCAGTTCCATTTTTCCACCATAGAATTGTAAAAACTAGAAACGTTTCTCAAACATATCAGAGGGCTTACTGTTTTAATTTTTGGTTGAGATAAAATATGAAGAATCTTGGGATTATACTTAGGAGATCTCCAAGTTTTGAATTTTTCAATCTTTTTAGTGTCCTAGGAAGTTGATTTGTCTCAATTTAACCTCCGGTGATTGAACAAGCTGATTTTCTCCCAGTTATGAAATTAAAAATGGCTAACCATGGACACTGGATTAGCATACTGACCACTAACAACTGAAATATTTCAACAGAAAAATGGAACATATATAATACAGTATAGGTAGAAATAAGGAAAATAAAAGAGAAGCTGGAGGAAGAGTAACAGAGGGATACTTACATGTACTGATCAAGTACTTCATGAGAAGGAAGGCTTTGGAAAGTGATCTCATTTGAAAGAAAGAAAACTTGATAAATAATTGCAGCAATGATGAAGTCTCCAGACTGATAATACTTGTGAACGACTGGAAGAGGACTACTGAGCTTGCAATTGTAAATAGGAGAAATTAACAGGATAGGAAAAAAAGATAAAACTACGGTCCTGCTCATAACCAACTCAGTGTAATATATAGACATTATAGACATTAAAGAGCAACTGCTATATTACCATTCAACGAAAGCCATGGGTTGGGCACTCATTCACGTTACTAAAGATAATACAATGAAGGTTATCTAGAATTAAGACAAAGATGTATCACAGATCAAACACAAATCCTTCTTTTTCTCCATGCAGGCAGTTCTTTATATTTCTGAGAAGATGTGAATACTATGTAATGTCTTAATCTTAGGATCATAATTTTGTCAGTGTCTACTGAAATTCCCTTGAGAGGTAGAGTAGAAGGGACACTGACTATACTTAATTAATAATCAGTACTATTATTTTTTCCAAAAGTACTGTCTTTGAAGAATATCAGAAGGAAGCATGTTTACCACATCTCAGTATTCACTGCAACACTCCTATGAACCTTTGAAACTAATACACAAAGTAGGAAATGGTGCAGTAGGAGGTTACATCTATGAAGAAGAAAGCAAAATACAATTAGAAAGAAAAAGAAACATGTCTGTTGAGGTCATAGTGTTCTCTCCTTTGTTAAATACAGGATCTATGCTATAAAGTGGTACTGTTACAATTACTTAAGCTTTAGAAGGATTTACTGATCCCATAAGTCTGTGCATTTTGTTAAGTGGAACCTAGCAGGAAAGCACTTTCTGCCCTGGCCTTATCTTGGAGATCATTCTTGCTCTCAAGATGTGGCTGGCCCCAATCAAGTCATCCTTCTGGAAGGCCCTTAAAAGACCAGAAAGTCAAATGTCCTGGGGATCATTTCTTAGAGGGGATCCTACTACATCACTTTATATGACAGAAAATGGTCTGTCTTGACATGACACAATATGATATTTAATTGAAGTGTCTGTTATCCTATTTTGCCATTTAGTTTCTATCTTTGTAATTTAGTATAGATTAAATCAACAAATGGAAGTTAAAATCAAATACTAATCTACTTTTACAAACAACTGCTATTTTTATTTCTTGATCTTTTTTGTTCTATTTTCTTTATTTTTCTTCTGCCATTTATAAAAAACAATAAGTAGCAATCTAATGGAGATTTCACTTTTTAGTATGTAGCTCAAGAAAGAAACATTTATTACACCACAAAACAATTCCATCTATTTTACAGTTATTTATGAAGGATTAGATAGCTCAAGATTTTCAGTCACCATAATACCGATTAAAAATTTAACCCCGTTTATATTATTAAATCATCCATATATTCAATATATTCCTTTCTGTACCCATTTGGTAAGTTATCTTCCCTTCTGGACACTGTCTACAGTCATAGCAGCAGGATAATGTCCCTTCTATTTTTACCTTACTGTAGCCAAAAGGACATTTCCCATTACAGATGGAAAGAGGAATTGGAATTCTTTCACATGAAGAGCTTACAGGTTGGAAATGTTTATTTTATCAGGTATATATTCCCTAATTTTTCACATCCTCATCAAATCTAAGTGTCCCACTTCCCCATTTTCTTTTTTTTTTAATTTTAAAAAGAGGATACTCGGAATATTGCATCCAATTTTGGTTGCCACAATATAAAAAGATGTGGAGAGTATAGAGAGAGTGCAGAGAAGTGCAAAAAAGATGATTAGGGATTGGAGGCTAAAATATATGCAGAACAGTTGCAAGCAGTCTTCCAATATCTTCGGGCCTGTGACTGGAAGGTTTGAACCTGCTGTGAGCTTTGAGTCTGGTGTATTGGAAGACACAGGTTCAAGTGATGAGGAAGGTTTGGCATTGGAATTGGAGCCTGCTTTAATGAGAGATGCAGACATGAGCCAGGAGGATGAGGGAGTGTTGGAATCACCATCCTCTCCAGAACCTTCCACATCAATCATGCCTAAGGTGTCAGCAGCTGATCCATAGAACATTCCAGAGTCCTTGAGCGATGATTAAACTGACGAATGTAGGGTTGATGCAAGGACTAGACACAGGTTGAGACATCAAACACAATTTGAAAGGAAACGTCAAATCAGAGACTAATTAGAGAGACTGACACGCCCCTTCAAGAAATATAAGGAGGCGTGTTAGCTAATTATCCTTGTCCGGATCAAACTTTGTTAGTTATGTCCGCAGCTTGGAAGAAGCCTTCTGTTTGCATTTTGGCTCTGAATTGTCTTGTCGTTGTCTTCGTTTGAAGACAGTTTCTGGGAAAGCTGCCAACGACGACTACAGATAAAAGTTAACCCTGTGGTTTCTTATATTATCTGTTCGTGTTTATTTCTTTGGGACATTTGGACTCTCATTTTGTGGCTACAGGTGAGACAGAACATTTTTTGATCCGGACCTTCATCCCATCTTCTAACCAAGATGGACCAAACACAGCTAGAGCAGCAGCAGCAGCAGATTAACCAACTTCTGCAGGATAACCAAGTATTGCAGAAGCAAGTCACCCAGCTGGTTAATCACCTTATGCTGATGCAAGCTCCGGTTAATCCTCCTGCCCCTCCCCATAGGAAATGCCCGATAGCTGTGCTGGATAGATTCTCTGGACAGCCTGAAATATTCCCGGCTTTTATGGGGCAGTGTCAACTGTTTATGTCTTTACGGCCAGAAGATTTCCCTGATGACCGGACTCGGGTGGGGTTTGTTATCAGCCTTTTGTCAGGTTCAACTGCAAGATGGGCCACTCCTCTGTTGTTGCAAAATAGTCCTTTATTGAATGACTATCAGGGCTTTTGGCACCATTTACGTGCTATGTATGAGGACCCCATAAAAACTCAAACTGTAGCCAGATGTTTAAAGGACATTCATCAGGGGAAATGCCCTTTGCAAGAGTTTATTGCAGAGTTTCATCTGCTCTGCATGGACTCTGCTTGGAATGAGTCAGCCCACATGGATGCTTTTCAAGAGGGTTTGGCAGAAGAAATTCAAGATGAGTTGGTACATGTGGAGCTGGCTCTAACCCTGGATGCACTAGTGGTGCAATGTTTGCGCATTGATGCCCGGCTTCAACGGCACAAGACCAGATGCTCAGTTCTGGAATCTCCCTCCCACTCACGGCCACAGCCTCCTGTACAACCAGCACCCCTGGTATCCCATAGTGCCGTAATCAGAACTGAGGAGCCGATGGAGTTGGATGCGCTCCACCCTCAGTTGACGGCACAAGAACACACATGGAGATTTCAGGGAGGCTTGTGCCTGTATTGTGGGAGGTCGGGACATTTTGCCAGTTCCTGTCCTGGTAAACGATGGGGGGGCACGAAAGCCAATGCCCGAATCTCATCCTCTACCATCGGGAAACAGGGCAGGCCCGGCCTCGGGGAAACCCTAGGTCGGGCACATACCACACAACCGCCCGAAGTAGCGGAGGTGAACTCTGGTCCTCCCCGACATTTGCTTTTGGACACGCAGGTTTTCTTACAGTCCCAGTCAGAGGGAATTCCTGCAGTTGTGTTGGTGGACTCTGGGGCTACTACCAATTTCATGGACCGGGCTTTTGCAACACATTATGAAATTCCCTTGGTTGCTGTGGAGCCTCCCATTAAGGTGTAAACCATTGATGGGCAGGAACTGAGGTCTGGGCCTATTCGTTTTGCTATTCAGCTGTTACACCTGGTCATTGGGGATCATGAGGAGGCGATTAGCTTTTATATCACCTCGGACCTCCATCTCCCCTTGGTTCTTGGAATGGCTTGGCTAAGGTTGCACGATCCTTGGGTAGCATGAACACAGAATGCTATTTCATTCCTGGGTCTCCAGTGTGTGGACCATCTAAAACACATCTGTGCTGGTCAAGACATCGCTGCTTCCGCCGACTCTGTACCTCCTGAACTATCTGACTTCTTAGATGTTTTTAGTGAGAAGGAGGCAGATCGATTACCCCTGCATCGGCCTTATGACTGTCCTGTGGACCTCCTACCCAATGCTCCGCTACTCAAAGGTCATTTGTATTAAATGTCTGAGCCCGAATTGGCCGCTCTTCAAGATTTTCTGGACAAGAACTTGGCCCGGGGATTTATCAGACTGTCGTCGTCTCCTCTTTCTGCTCCTGTCCTTTTTGTGAAAAAGAAGACGGGGGATTTGCACTTATGTTGTGACTACCACAGGTTAAACGCCATTACGGTGAAAAATAGTTATCCTTTGCCGCTCATTCCTGAACTGATAGAGCGATTACGAGAGGCCACTATTTTCACCAAGCTCGATCTTCGAGGGGCTTACAACCTGATGCGGATGTGCAAAGGAGATGAGTGGAAGACGGCGGTTGGTACTAGATACGGCCACTTCGAATATACTGTAATGCCTTTTGGTTTGACCAACGCCCCCGCGGTCTTTCAACATTTCATGAATGATATTTTCAGGGACATGCTTGATTGGTTCGTGGTGGTGTACCTGGTGACATTTTGATCTATTCTAATTTCAGGAAAAACCACCTTCACCAAGTCCACCAGGTATTACAACGTCTTCATGAGCATAAATTCTATGCAAAACTGGAGAAATGTCTCTTTTTCCAGACTTCCATAAAGTTCTTGGAGCATATCATCTCTACTGAAGGCATTGCTATGGACCCGCGCAAGGTGGAGGCTCTGTGTAGTTGGGAACCCGCTCGTCGAATAAAAGACATGCAATGTCTCTTGGGGTTTGCTCATTATTACAGGTCCTTCCTCCCAGGTTTTGCTAAACTGATGGATCTGTCACCCAGCTCCTTCACAAGAAGGTCCCATTCCAGTGGGGGCCTCCACAGCAACAGGCCTTTGAGGCCATCAAGAAAGCCTTCATTGTGGAACCGATCTTGAAGCATCCCGACCCCCATCGTCCATTTGTAGTGGAGACGGATGCATCCATCATGGCCATTGGGGCGGTGTTGTTACAAGCCCCAGCAGATGGCACACCTCTTTTTCCATGCGCATATTATTCACGGACACTTACTACTTCCGAGTGTAATTATACAATTTGGGAGAAAGAGTTGCTGGCCATTAAGGCTGCATTTGAGATCTGGTGACATCATCTGGAGGGGGCTCAGTACAAGATGAAAGTTCGGGTGGATCATCGGAATCTGAAACACTTGACCACTGCTTGGAAATTGAATCAACGACAGATCCGATGGTCGTTGTTCTTTGCTAGGTTCAATTTTTTGGTCACGTACATCCCTAGTGGTCAAAATAAAAAAGCAGATGCCCTGTCCCGCAAACCGGAATATCTGTGTCCTGAAAAACTTCTTCCTCCACGTACGGTGCTACCACCGGAATCTTTGGCCATGATCCAGGAACCTGTGGATTTGAGGGCTCGCGTATGAGAGGTGGGGGAAATTGGTCCTGATTCTCCATGGACTCTGGAGGAGGATTTATTACGACATCGGGGTCAATTGTACGTGCCCACCAAAACACTTAGAGCACTCATCATGACCCAATGTCATGACAACCCAACTGAGGGTCATTTTGGGTTCTTCAAAACACTTCATCTGGTCACAAGGACTTTTTGGTGGCCTAGAGTCTGGCATGACATCTTCGCTTATGTTGCCTCTTGTATACCGTGTCAGCAAGCAAAAGCTGCATCGGGTGTGCCTCCTGGCCTTCTTCAACCACTACCGACTCCGAACCGACCCTGGGGGGCAATCTCCATGGACTTTTTAACACACTTGCCCTTGTCATCGGGTTATACAACGGTACTTGTGGTGGTTGACATGCTCACCAAGATGGCCCATTTTATCCCATGTAGAAGGTTACCATCGGCTCGTGATACTGCCCAGCTTTTTATACAACATGTATTCCATTTGCATGGCTTACCGGACAGAGTTGTTTCAGATCACAGTGTCCAGTTCACCGCTCAATTCTGGAAGAGCCTAATGAATGCATTATGTGTGCAAGTATGTTTAGTGTTGGCGCACCATCCGGAAACTGATGGCGGGACTGAGAAAGTAATTGGCATCCTCGCGCAATGCCTCAGATGTTTTGTTAATCAATGGCAAAACGACTGGGTGACCTATCTTCCATTGGCAGAGTTTGCTTTTAACAATTCTCAGCACACCTCCACCCACATGATGCCTTTTTACGCAAATGTGTGTTACCATCCGAGGTTTTTCCCTCTGTCGGTCTTGGATTCTCTGGTTCCAGAGACACGAGACTTTTTGTCTGAATTACATGAGGTGCACCAATTGATTTCCAGACAATTGGAATGAGCGAAAGCAGACTATAAATGTTTCACAATGCCTCCGCTGGCTGTGGGAGACAAGGTGTGGTTGTACACGAAGCATCTCCGGGTCAATCATCTGATTAGAAAGTTGGATCATCACTTTATTGGTCTCTTCCCTATCGAGGCAGTTATCAATCCCGTGGCTTATCGGCTCACCCTACCATGCTCCATACGCATTCACCCTGTCTTCCACTGCTCCCTTTTGGTACCTGACACCCCATCGTGTACTCTCCGTTCTCCCGATAGGGGTTCTCCATCTGGGCCCAGCGCTGATCCTGTTGTTGATACCACAGTGGTTGGCATTTACGATTCATGATGGCTGAAGGGATGATTTCAGTACTTCGTAGGGAGGCTGGATAATGAAACAGAGATTCGTTCCTGGGAGGATGCAACCAAGGTGCATGCCCCGGACCTTATCCGGCTATATCATGCGCAATTACCATCGAAACCACATCCAGATCGTCAGACTCGGGAGAAGGGCCCTGCGGTGAGGGATAGTGTTGTGACTGGTAGGTTTGAGCCTGCTGTGAGTTTTGAGTCTGATATATCAGAAAAAACAGGTTCAAGTGATGAGGAAGGCTTGGCATTGGAATTGGAGCCTGCTTTAATGAGAGATGCAGACGTGAGCCAGGAGGAGGATGAGGGAGTGTCAGAATCACCATCTTCTCCAGAACCTTCCACATCAATCATACCTCAGGTGTCAGCAGGTGATCCACAGAACATACCAGAGTCCTTGAGAGATGATCAAACTGATGAATGTTGGGTTGATGCAAGGACTAGACGCAAGTTGAGACGTCAAACACAATTTGAAAGGAAATGTCAAGTCAGAGACTAATTAGAGAGACTGACATGCCCCTTCAAGGAATATAAGGAGGCGTGTTAGCTAACGATCCTTGTCCGGATCAAACTTCGTTAGTTACGTGCGCAGCTTGGAAGAAGCCTTCTGTTTGCCTTTTGGCTCTGAATTATCTTGCGGGTGTTTTCTTGGTTTGAAGACAGTTTCTGGGGAAGCTGCCAATGATGACTACAGAGAAAAGTTAACTCTGTGGTTTCTGATACTATCTGTTTGTGTTTATTTCTTTAGAACATTTGGACTCTCACTTTGTGGCTAAAGGTGAGACAGAAGATATATACCTTAACTTTTCAAATCCTCATCAAAAAAAAGTGTCCCATTTCCCCATTTTCTTTTGTTTTAAATTTTAAAAAGAGTATACTCGGAATATTGCATCCAATTTTGGTTGCCACAATATAAAAAGATGTGGAGAGTATAGAAAGAGTGCAGAGAAGTGCAACCAAGATGATTAGGAATTGGAGGCTAAAATATATGAAGAACAGTTGGAAGCAGTCTTCCAATATCTTAGGGCCTTCTACAAAGTAGAGGCATTTAACCTATTCTCCAAAGCACCTGAAGGCAGGATAAGAAGCAATGGATGGAAACTAATTAAGGAGAGAACCAATTTAGAATTAAGGAGAAATTTCCTGACAGTTAGAACAATTAATGGGTGGAATGGCTTGCTCCAGAAATTCTGGATCCTCCAACATGAGACATTTTAAAGAAGAGATTAGACAACCATTTGTCTTTACTGGTGTAGGGTTTCCCGAGTAAAGGGGGTTGGACTAGAATACCTCCCAAGTTATTCTGTTATTTCCCCAACCAGCATGCTGAAGTTGGGAGTTGAAATCCACACCTCATAAAACTTGCTGGGTTGAAGAAACACTTGTTTAACTGTTCCTTTTTTTCTTGTTTTCATTGAATTGTGGTCAATTCTGAGAGTCTGCCTGGAGAAGTTTTCTTGCAAAGTTTTTCAGAAGTGATTTGTTATTTCCTCGTTTCTAGAGTGAGAAGATGCCCAAATTCAGCTGTGGTTGTGGAAGGACTAGAACCACACCTTCTCCTTAATGATTTGCATTAAAGATTTGCTGATAATTCCCTCACTCAACTCTTGCCACAAAAATGCTTCTTAACGTAATGTTAGCCCTAACCCATTTTTTGTCCAAAAGTCAACAATTTGGAGAAAATGTTTCTATGCAATTATTAAGTTGAACTATGCATGATGCCACATATAAATAAATTCCCTCTTGGAAACCTGCAATCTAATTACAAAGCAGTTTTCTGTGTCACATTGTTTTCCTCTTTTATTCATATAGGTTATATCATTTGTATAAAAATAATATCTCCTTCCCCCTTTTAATTATTTTTATTTATTTTATTTGTTCAATTTACACACTGCCCTACAGCACATAAATGCTATCAACAGTGAAAGGGTGATTTTTCAGCTTAATGTGCAATCATATTCCTTTACTTGGATTACCATAACTAGTTAGCTAGTTAGGCAGAAAGTCTATGCTAAAAGAATGACTTTCTGCTGCCTGTTTAATTTCTTTCAGGGAGGCAAATATAAATTTAAGTTTAAGGAGATTTCACCAAAAACCATGTTCAAGCCATTTTAAAAATAGTTTCACTCTGTTGCAACAAATGGATTTCTTCCATTAAGCTATGAGCATTTCTAGAGTGTCATTATGTGTAGATTACTACTATGGTTTGTACTGGGATGATTTTGTACTGGAACTAACTAAATAAATAAATACTATTTTATTACTTCAATACTTAAACACTGATAACTTCATTACCTCAAAACATAACTTTTCTACCTCATGACCTATACCAATGATTAGATAATGATGTCTCTAAAACAATTTCTATAAAATAATTAATTTATCAATTGATTAATTGACTTATTGTTTGATTGATTAGTGTGGCTAGAATGTTTAGTCCAAATAGTGTGATTACTGAGCAGTGTAAATGATCAGTGATTTATGTAATTTAATTGATTAGTAAAATTAGTGAATTAATGAATTTAATTGACCATTGTGATTAGTGATTAGTATAATTAATTGATTAGGCTGATTGTGATTAGAGCTTAGTGTAATTAATTGATTAGGCTGATTGTTGCTTAGTGAAATTATTTGACTAGCATGATTATTGTATTTTATTAATTAGTGTGATATTGGCTACATTGATTACCCAAATATCTTGTTTGATTGAATAATTTTATCAACGTACCATCTCAAGAAACCTTCCATGCCAGGAAAAAAATCCAATGCCAACCAATAATCCAAAGAGAAAGAAATCCCCACTAATGACCCACAAGACTCCGGCACATGCCTTATATGTAAAGAAACTCTAAAAGATAATGAAAATTCCACCAAATGTTCCCTAGGTGACAATTATCTCACCATGGCTACTTGGGATTACCCAACCAAATGACTCAATTCCTAGAATCATCCAACTATGCATTTCCATATTTAGCCCTGTTGGGCTAAATTGTGGTTGTACATTGAAAACTATTTGTACTCTATATAGCTAGTCCTTACTTACAATCATTGGTTACTTTTGAACTGGTAACTATTCAAAGTTACAAAGGAACTGAAGAAAGTAACTGATGGCTGTTTTTCACATTATGACTATTGCAGAATCCCAATGGTCATGCAATTGAAATCTGGATGCTTGGCAGCTGGTTCATATTTATGATACTGTGTCCTGGAGCCATGTGATCATCTTTGGGACCTTCTGACAAGCAAAGTCAACGGAAAAACAAATTCACTTAAAAACTGAAGTTCCTTACTTAACAACTGCAGCAATTCATTTAACAGTTGTGGCAAGAAAGGTTGTAAAATTAGGCAAATCTCACTTAAAAGTATCTTGCTTCACAACATAGATTTTGGGCTCAATTGTGGTCATAGTCAAGGACTTCCTATAGAGTCTCTTGTATTATGAATACTGCTCAGAATCACTACACGAGGAGGTGTGTTATAAAAGTTTGATAAGCAAATAAACGGGACATTACAAACCAAATAGTAATTTACTTTTACAAATAAATTTCTTTTTCTTTTTCTTTCTTTTTCTTTATTTTCTCTCTGCCATTTGTAAACAACAATAAATAAGAATTCAGTGAAGATCTCGGTGCTAAGGATTGAACTTAAGATAAAAAACATTTCTTGCATTATAAAATAAGTTCATCTATTTCGCAATTGTCAACCAAGCCACATTTAGCTTTAAATGTACAATTTAAACAACCCTTTATTCGTTAGCATTCCAGAAACCATAGTTCATATTGACTTTATTTTCCCCTTATCTTTAAAATTTTAAATTATGTAAATCATCCTAGGGTTAACTTTTTATAATTATTACTGAATTGATGACAATGTGGCTGCTGTAATACAACTGAATATTTGCTTTTTATAACAAGACAATATATTTAAGAAGTAAAAAAAATACCACACTCATCAATATAAAACAATCAGCCTCCCCTACTTTTTAGCTTAATTCCAATTATTATGATGATTTTTTATGTATTTTATTTTTTTCCAGATTTTGTTCTATTGTACTTTATTAATTTATTTGATTCTTTTTCTTAGATTTTATTGTTTTTTATTTTTATTTTAAATATGGTTTTATACTATGTAAGCTGCTTCGAGTCACCATGGGTGAATAGACAGCAATATAAATTAAATAAATAAAATAAATAAATATACTTTACTCATTAACCATGAAATTCAGTCAATTAAACATTCAAACATGCATCACAAATACCATTGACTGGTGCTAATGGTTGATACGGGTTGCTGCCAGCATTCCAGGTATCAACTAAGTACCATTTAAAGATGTACGATGTTCTGAGTGGCAGTTTTTTGCAATTCCGCTGGTGATATTGCAGGAAGCTGGAGTTTCTTGATGTATTTTATAAAATTCTTGAACATGGTGCCAAGTGCCCCAATGACAACGCGTATCACTGTTACATGTTTCATTCCTAATTGCATAGTTTCGATGGCCAGGTTGTGATATTTCATGGTTGTTTTAGTTCTTTTTCTTGGACTCTGGCATCTCCTAGTACTAAAATATCAATAAATTGTACTTTTCAGTTTTTAACAACTGTAATATCTGGCATGTTGTGTTCCAAATGTGATCTGTCTAACAAGAGTCTCACAAGATCTTCACCTTCTCATTTTTAATAACTCTATTCACTTTATGTTCCTATGATTTTTCAAATACAGGTAAGTCATATTTTTTACATAACGAAAAGTCGATTAATTTAGAAACTTAGTCGTGTCTAGCTTTGTAATCAGTTTGTGCAATTTTGCTGCATTTACATATTAAATGTGAAACCGTTTCAACTTTGTCCTTGCAAATGGACCAGCAGCCCCAGCAGCTGGGAGACTAATCAGTCAGTTCAGTCAGAACTTAGAACTTTATTCCCTGGAGACCTTAGAAGTCTGATTAAACTGGTAGTCACAGGGTCTTTTTTTGTTGCCCTGCATGAAGGAGAAGAGTGCTGGAAAGCAAGTTAGGGAAGGATTGGTGTGTGTTCTGGAATGGTTTTTGCATTATCATTATTTTGAAATGGGGTAGAAATGAGGATATGGCATTATCTTTTCTCTTGGATGGGGTAGAAGTGAGGATTTTGCATTATAATACAAAGTCTCATTTCTACCCCATTTCAAAAAATGAAGTTCTTCAAAAAAAAAAAAGAAGCTCTTCCAAAAAAAGAAGCTCCAACTTCTTTTGAGGAATGGAAAAATCCCTCTCTGAAGATCAGCATTTTTCAGTCTTGGCAAGTTTAAGATGGGTGAACTACATGCTACCTTGAGAATTCTGGGAATTGACATCCATGCACCTTAAAATTGGCAAAGTTGAGAAGCATGAGTCTACACTATAGCTTAGGATTTTCCATTCCTGATTTATTTAGAGTTTGGTGCAATTAAATAAATCAGTTGTGGTTTCCTTAACAAATAGTGATTAAAGCAATATGAACCATAGATGCAGATGTTTCATTACAAAAACTAGGTAACATCATCAGTACTAGAAGGGAGTGGAGTTTGCTCTTATTTTCATATATTAGTGGCTTACAGTTGCTATATTAGTGTTGATCAGTTGCTTCACAAACAATATTTTGATTGGCGCCAGATCTCTATAGCCTCAGGAAGAGAAGAACTATTTTGCACACCTCCTTCAAATGTTCTTTAAAATACAGAATTTCCCAACTTTCCTTTTGGAAACTCCAACATGCAAACTGTGATTACTCCTCCTAAAATGAATCTTCTTTACCTGGAGCTTCAAAATTTGCTGTTTGCTGGGAAGATATGTAGCTAAAAATCAGTCTA
>NW_020771583.1:0-13043 GCF_900518735.1 Pseudonaja textilis | reverse complement strand
TCTATCTATCTATCTATCTATCTATCTATCTATCTATCTATCTATCTCAACTCCTTTTCACCTCGCCTTGAAGGTCATTTTCGGCGTACGACCACCCCCCCAAATGACGCCCGACGTTTCGGTTGCTAAATGAGGCAGCCGTTGTGCCCCCTTTCGCGACCTCTCTAGCCAGAGTTTTTAAGCGAACCACTGAGGTTGCTCAGTTACTGACCCGGCTGTTGAGTGAACCCAGCTTCCCCGTCGACTTTGCTGGTCAGAGGGTCGCAAAAAAATGGGATCACGTGGGAGGCTGCAACTGGCATATAAGCACAAGCCTTCTGAATTTCGACCAGGTGATCATGGGAATGCGGCAACGGCCATGAGAATGGGAAAAAATGCTCGTAAGTCACTTTCCCCCCCCCCCTCAGTGCTGTTGGAACTTCGAACGGTCGCTAAGGGAATCGTCGTAAGTGAAGGGCTACCTGTACTCTCAACCTAGAACTAAGGAGGAATTTCCTGACAGTTAGAACAATTAACCAGTGGAACAACTTGCCACCAGAGATTGCGAATGCTCCAACAGTGGAGGCTTTTAAAAAAGATGTTGGATAACCCTTTGTCTGAAGTGGTGTAGGGTTTCCTGCCTAGGCAGAGGGTTGGACTAGAAGACCTCCAAGGTCCCTTTCCAACTATTCTGTTCTGTTCTATTCTATTTTATCTTCTCTATTCTATTCTAGTCTTCTCTATTCTATTCCCTATTTTATTCTCTATTCTATTTTCTGTTCTCTGTTCTCTTCTATTTTCTCTCTTCTCTTCTCTTCTCTTCTCTTCTCTTCTCTTCTCTCCTCTCCTCTCCTCTCCTCTCCTCTCCTTTCCTCTCCTCTCTCCTCCCCTTCCCTTCCCTTCTCTTTTCTCTTCCCTTCCCTTCCCTTCCCTTCCCTTCCCTTCCATTCCATTCTATTCTATTCTATTCTATTCTATTCCATTCCATTCCTATTAGATATTTGTAAAGTTGGCCACCTCTTTAGCATTGGGAAGAAAGCACCCATGAGGGTCAAAATTCAACATTTGTTCCCTATTGCACACCCACCCTCCAAAAAACGAGTTGAATTACAAACAGCCGTATCCTCCTTGTGTCCCAAAAGCAGCTTCCTTTGCTGTTTTTTTCTGCTCTCCCCAGCGCTCAAGGGCTCCCCAGTAAGAGAGACTAACTGCCGTCATCATCATCATAATTAAACCTCAATTATCTTGTTACGGAAAAGGAGGCACAGGCTCACATACCAAATGAAGCTGGATGCTGCAAAGTCCCAGTGGCCAGAAATCTTGCTTTGAATGACTCCAGTTACTCGGTGGAGCATTTTCAGGCTCGGAACGGTTGGGATTAAGAGTGCGTCCTTTTAATTCAGTGCTGCAGCGCCTGTCCCTCTGGCCCTGGGGCTTTTTTATGTTCAGGTGAAGGCGTCGGGGTTTAAAAGCGAGACCTTCTGCATGCAAAGGGGATTGATTTACCTTGATGTCCGGCGGCTCTGGACTTTCGCCTCTCCTTATAAAAGTGAATAAAAGAGAATATCGGTAGCTCAGGGTTGCAGGCTGCAGTCTTTGGTGCTCTCTGAGTTTGGTTTCACGATGCAACTTGGTAACATCCATGTTAGAAGGAAGTGGACAGGCGAAGGAGCACGGAGAGGAGGAGGAGGAGGAGGAGGAGGAGGAACTGTGGGGTCCTTGGTGCTCTCTGAGCTTGGTGGTTTTCTTGCAGACGTTTCATGGCCGAACTAGGGAACATCATCAGTGCAACACCGTCATTCATAAAAGGGAGTAAGGGGAGGTAGAGGGAGGAGGAGGAGGAAAGAGAAGATTGTGGGGTCCTTGGTGTTCTCCAAGCTTGCTTGTTTTTTTCTGGACGTTTCATGACCCTACTACGTAACATCATCAGTGCTAGAAGGGCTTGCTGGGCAGAGGACGAGGAGAATGGGAGGAGGAGGACCCCAAAACAATAATGGAATTAATAGAAGAAAATATTTGTAGCAGGGTTGAACAGTGGTACTCTCTGAACTGGGCTGTTTTCTTCCAGATCACTTGCATTTATAAACAAGAGAGCAAACGCCACTCCCTCCTAGCACTGATGATGTTTGTTAGTTGGGTCACAAGACACCGGCAAGAAAACAACCCCAGCTCAGAGAGCCGCATGGAACCTGTCATGCCCCTGTTGGAATCTGATTCCAAGGGAGAGGTCGAGCAGCTGACAGGAGCGTGGCTCCGGTGTCTGTGGAGGAAACTGGGGAAGGGCACTGTCCGGCTGGGCATTCAGAGGAAGACTGCAGCCCACCCCTCTATCCTAGGGCACGCAGGGAGCAACAGATAAGGGAGCAAGGCATGTTAACGGGGAGAAAAGGGCCCTGATTCCCTTCATTAGCTGCAGCTGGGAAAACAGGATTTAAAAAGGGCGTTTGCGCACAGCACCTTGCTGGAAGCAAAGCGTGCGTTATCTTTGCTTGCCAAGTCTTACCTGGGTTCTGGCGGCCTCCCAACTGTGTGTCTTTCGTCATCTTTTGAGTTCTACAATTCCTTATCCTGCCCTGTCTCGTTAATTGCTGCAGGGTGGTTTTGCGTTGGTTTTTATTTCTAATTTAGATGTACTTTGGGGTGGGACTGAATTTCTCCCCTTTAAAAACTGTTCTTGGGAGAGTTTTTTTTTCCTCCAGCCGATGATAACTGGACATTGGGGGCCAAGTTGGAGGAATTAAAGGGACTTGACCTACTTTGGGGGCTTGGTTGCTTTTGTGCCGCGCCCCTTGGATGTCATCACAGAACCCTTCCGTCTCAACCCTGAGCTTACAAATAGTCTCCCTTGTTGGTAACCCTTATTGACATTTGATTTTGAATTTCTGATTGACCCTCTCCCCCCCCCCGCCAGGCTGGATAGGGGCAGTCAAAAGGCCAGATGTGGCCCGGAGCCGGGGGTAGAGGGGGTTGCCCTTAAAAATACTCAGATCTTGTCTTTCCCATAAAAGAGCGCTCTTCTCCTTCTGAGAAACCGCTTGTCTTGATTTTGCAAAGCTCTGCCTTCTCCCTCCCTTCCCTCTCCTCCCTTCCCTCCCTCCCTCCCTCCCTCCGTCCCTCCCCCTCTTCCCTGTCTCCCTTCTGCTCTCTGCTTGCTGATCTGGAGAGTTCCCCTTCCGAAGAGCCCAGCCGAGAACACGCTGCTCCTCCGTTGACTCTTTGCCAAAGCCGCAGGAAAAAGGAAGTTTTCGGCCTTCGTTGGCTCTTTCTCTCGCTCTTCCCCCCCACACACCCGCCCAGTCGGGGTAGGCATTTTTCTACCTTAAAAGGGCAGCAGAGTTTTTGCGGTGTCGCTGAAGCCCAACCAGGGAGAGGAAACAAAGAGAGAAAAAGACTTGAAGAGGAGGCAGAAATTGTGCTCTGTGTGTGTGTTTCCTGGCCAGGCCTAAGGCTGCTGTTCCGGAGAGTTAGGTTGCTGTCGTGACGTCCACCCGTAAAAATCGGCGCACCTCTCCAGAGGCGGCTTTGAAAAACCCTCTGGGCGTTCACCCGTCATAAATCCTAAATTTTCCTGCCAGGAGACCCCGTTTCGTCAGGCGGGCGGGACCGTGTTCAGGTTTGCCAAATCTGCCTCCCGATTCTGTGAGACGCCAGGTTCCAAAGATAGCGACAGCAATAGCGCTTAGACTTATATACCGCTTTATGGTGCTCGGCAGCCCTCTCTCAGTGGTTTATAGGCTCAGCATATCACCCCCCCAACCATTTGGTTCCCCTTTTTACCCACCTCGGAAGGAGGGAAGGCTGAGTCAACCTTAAGCCAGTCAGGATCGAACTGCTGGCAGTGGGCAGAGTTAGCCTGCAACACTGCATTGTAACCATTGCACCACTATGCCTGCCTGCCTGCCTGCCTGCCTGCCTGCCTGCCTTCCTTCCTTCCTTCCTTCCTTCCTTCCTTCACTGGCTGAAGAATTCTGGGAGTTGAAGTCCACAAGTCGTAAAGTTGCCCAGGTTGGGGACCCCTGCTCTAAAACCGTGCCAGTGAGTCATTAGAAGACAGTCCCCCCCTCCCCAAAATAGCAGTTCTCAAATGTTCCCACCTGTGTCCGATGGCCAGGTAACATCCTTCCCCCATTTAATGACCTTCAGAAGTATTTGACTAAAGTCAGCTGTCCCAAAGGTGCGTTTTTTTGTGTTTTTTTTTCCAAGAGGCAACTGGACTTTCTGGTTTTTCTTTGAAGACGTTTCCCTTCTCATCCAAGAAGCTTCTTCAGCTCTGACTGGATGGTGGGGAACAGAAGGGTTTATACTCCTTGCAGGCAGCTGGTCGTTTGCATCCTTTTTGATAGATGTTGAGGCCACTTGGAGGTTTATCGGTGTCCTGAGGGTCACCTGAGTAGTGCAAATGGGTGTGGAGCCGCCTTGGACCTGCTGAAAGGATTGTGTGAATGGAGCTGTGCCACGCCCATTTCCATTTCCACGCAGGTGGGCCCTGGGGCCACAGACAAACCCCCATGTAGCCTCAACAACTCTGTTAAAAGAAGGCAAATGACCAGCTCTGTCTGCAAGGAATGTCTTGCCTCTTTGGAGGCTTCACCCTGACAAGGATGACATCGGTTGGCGCTGTGGACCAAGCAGAGAACCAGAGATACTAAGTCAGAACAATGGAATTTGGTGGCAGCGAATAGTGTGTGTAGTGTGTGTGTGTGTGTGTGTGTGTGTGTGTGTGTGTGTGTACCTTCTTGGCACCTAGACTGGAAAGGAAGCAATTTGCACGCAACGGAGGCCCTTTTAAAGATCCATAACTGTCTCCTTGAGGGAAGCTCGGAATCTTGCTCAACCAGATGTTGTCCACTTTCCAGATGTTCCTTCCTTATTGGAATAACTCGCCTTTCTCCAGCCAAAGGGCAGTGTCTCTTTTCTTTCTACTCCGGGTTCAAAAACGGGGGAACCCTTGCAGAAAATAGGAATAACGAGAGAGCCGTTGCAGAAAATACGAATGACAAAGAGTCGGAAGGGTCCTTGGAGGTCATCTAGTCCAACCCCCACCCCCCTTCTCCTGCCCCGCTCCCCACTCAAGCAATTTTCAGACCTTTAGCTTGGCTCTGTCCTGGTTTTTTGTTTTGTTGTTTTTTCCCCTTCAGTTTATCTGGAACAAGGGCGAGCTTTTCTTTCTTTTTTTCCCACAATAGAGCCCTTTCAGATGTAAATCCGTGCGACAGTCCTTAATCGTGAATAACTTGAACCCCTTCCAAAAAAACAGCCGGCAGAGGCTCAACATATTTGGGGTGTGTGTGTGTGTCTGACTTCTCAGGGAGAAAGCTGTCTTGATTTCTCTCTCCCTTTTTTCTTTTCTTTTTTTTAAAAAAAATATAGTCGGGTTTTTGTTTTTTTTTCCCTATCCCAACTTATTATTCGTGGCAGTTTGCGCTGCTATCCCACACCTTCCAAAACCAGGAATTTTATTTTAAAACAAAAACAAAAACCCAGCATTAAAAATGAATAGATTTGGGCAGATTTGGGAAGTGAAACTTCGCAAGGGTGTATGTGTGTGTGTGTGTAGGTCCTGCCTGGCTCTTCCTTCCATATATAGCCATCCAGCGAGAGGATGATATATACCCATAAGAGGCAAGTCCTTTGTCCATCTTTTGCAAGGGCTTGCTCCAAGCAGGAAGCTGTGGGTTGACCTTCCCTGACTCCTCAATGCAGAAAAAAAAAGGCCTGAGTCTGTCAGCTGTGAAGTCATGGCTGAGCTGCTTCGGGTACCCTAAAATCAAGAGTGCCAGGTGGGGAAGGGCTGATGTCCAGGGAGGGAGGAGATGGGCTTAATGGCCTGTACATTTCCGGCCAAAAGGTTAAGAGGGTCAATGATCTAGAGACGCAACGGGCGGGGCTGCTTGTAGGCCAGTCAAAGTTGAATGCTGCTTTGGGGGCTTTTAACAGCTTAGAGGGGGCTGGAAAGCACTATATAAGTCTAAGTGCTATTGCTATTTCCCACCCAACCCTGTAACACTTCAGCCAGAGAATTGGAGGGAGGCCACATATTATAAAGCTTTTGAGATGTCTGGACTTCAACTCCCAGAATTCCCTATCCCAGCATGGAAGCCATCTGGGTCAGTCACTAGGAGATGTGCGAGTTCTAATCCCGCCTTAGGCATGAAAGCCAATTGGGTGGCTTTGGGCCAATCACTAGGAGACAGGGAGTTCTAGTCCCGCCTTAGGCAGGAAAGCCAGCCGGGTGGCTTTGGGCCAATCAGCAGGAGACGGGGAGTTCTAGTCCCGCCTTAGGCACGAACGCCAGCTGGGTGATTTTGGACCAATCACCAGGAGACTGGGAGTTCTAGTCCCGCCTTAGGCATGAAAGCCAGCTGGGTGACTTTGAGCCAGTCCCTCTCTCTCTCTCTCTCTCTCTCTCTCTCTCTCTCTCTCTCTCTCTCAGCCCAGCCCACCTCACAGGGTTGCTGTTGTGGGGAGAACAGGAGGAGGGAGGAGTATTATTACCTATATTCCACGCCCTGAGCTATTTATACATAAACGAAAACAAAAACAGGGCAAAATCTGATAAAACGAGAGCGAAGGCTGGTATCGGGGAATGACTCACCTGAATGACTCACCTTTATGGCTACAACGCCCCTCCCAGCCTATAGGGCTCCTTTTCCTTAGTCGCTAGAAGAACAGGCATGGCTTTGCAGCCCCCCCACACCCCCTGTAACGGTCTGCCGTGGGATGGAATGGAATAGAATAGAATTCAGAATAGAATTCAGAATAGAATTCAGAATAGAGTAGAATTTACAAATAAATGAATGATTGTAAAGGGTTTTTTTTAATTTGAGTCAGTGCCAAATTAGATCAAGCCAGTCCCCCGCTCTTTCTCTGCCTATGCAGCTCCTATACAGACAGTCACTAACTTTATCAATTGCAAAAATTCGCTTAACGAATGGTGGCCAGAAAAGTCGTAAAATGGGGCAAAACTCACTCCACAAATGTCTCCCTTAGCAACGCACATGTTGGGCCCCCATGGTGGTCTGCCTGTACTTGTTTGGTAGCCTGCTCTTGGATATGGAGTTTCTTGGATATGGAGTTACTGGCTTTTTACAGTTAATTTGGCACTTTAGTTATTGGCAGCCATTCAAAGGAGAGAAAGGTGGGTGCTTATCTCGAGGGACTGTTTAAAACTCATTATGGGCTGGGAATGAACATAATTCCCAGCATTGAAATAAAACAAGAGTGGTTTGGACGAAGCATGGGCTTAATTACGGTCTCAGGAAGCCTTGGAGTTTCTAGGCGGAGCTGACTTGGACACCAACCTCGGTGGCCTCCATGAACATTCAAGAAGGAAGGTTCAACCCCCATCAGCTACGGGGCTGCCAGTCTGCCTCCCCAGCTATGCTCGGACGGACGGGCCTCCTGTGGGCAGTGTCCAGCTGCGTTCTGCCCTTCCAGCCAGAAAGGCCAAGCTGAAGCTCTGGGCCACAGTGCAATGATCTTGGAGAGATCCTTTGTCGGTTGTTTCCTAATTTGGTCACAGAATAAGTCCAGCTGTCTTGCTTAACCCCTTTCTTCAGAGGGAGGAAGAAAAAGTCTCTCCCTTAGCTGCGTGGAGCAGAAGGGGGAAGTGATAGCTCTGGGAGGACCTGAAATTCGGGGTTGCTTCCTTTCCACTTAGAGTTTAACTCTATTTTAATATATATATATATATATTATTTTTAACAGAATAGAATAGAATTCTGTATTGGCCAAGTGTGTTTGGACACACAAGGAATTTGCCTTGTTGCAAATGCTCTCAGTGTACACAAAGGAAAAGATACATTAATCAAGAGTCAAGAATCATCAGGTACAACACTTAATGATAGTCCTAGGGTACAATAAGCCATCAAATCATACTAGGAAACAGTCCATATAAATTCGTAAGGATACAAGCGACAAAGCTACAGTCATACAGTCACAAGTGGGAGGGGATGGGTGATAAGGAGTGATGAGAAGGTTAATAGTAATAGTAGTGCAGACTTTGTGAATAGTTGGACAGTGTTGATACAATCATTCCATCTTCAGTTGAACAGTGTGTTGTCTTGGTACAAACATTTTTGTTAAACAATAAATCAAAATTACAACATCCTTCATTACATATTAATTCTGTAATATTTAACATAGTAATACTACTATGTTAATATTGTATAGTCAATTAGTGTAAATAGGTATTTATGTTAATTGATTATACAATATTAACGTAGGAGTATTCAACATGTTAATCATTATATTAACTTTATCTCTTTTAACATGTAATCTTTATTTTGGTTCCCTATTTCTAACTTCCATTTTTATTATTTAGTCATTGATAGAATAAATCCCATACCATATAATAATTCAGTTTGCTCTTTCTCCTTAATTGCCAGTGTTAATCTATTCATTTCCGCACATTCTAGTATTTTCCTAATCACATTCTCATCTTGTAGGGATCTCTCCGCTCTTCCAATTTTGTGTGAATACAATTCTGTCAGCGGTCAATATATGAATAACTAAATATGAATTTTCCTTACTACATTCTTTGGGTAGGTTTTCCCCCAAAGAAATACCTCTCTCACTTAGAGTTTAACTTGTGTGTGTGTGTGTGTGTGTGTGTGTGTCTTTTGTAACCAAGAAGGTCTACTAATGAAGAGGAATGCTTGGAAGCTTTCGAAGAACATCAACTCACCTTGTCCAGGTGTCTTTGTGGGTAGAGATAGAAAGAGAGGAGATTTAGGATTGAAGCAAGCTTGGCCCTTGGAGCCTTTGACTTCTCCAGACATAGCTAGATAGATGTTTCATGACCCAAGTAGGTAACGTCATTCATGCTGCTGCATGGGTCATGAAACATCTGCAAGGAAACTATCAAGCTCAGAGAGCACCAAGGACCCTTCAGGTCAGCCCTCTTTAATTCTTGTAGTTGATCTGGAGAAGACACAGACTGTAAGCTACAATCCTAAGCCTTCTCTCTTTCTATCTCTACCCATAAAGACCCCTGAACGGGGTGAATTGATCTTCTTCAAAAGCTTCCAAGCACGCCTCTCTCCATTGGTTTGAGCCAAAGTTGAATATGCCAGTAGATTTGTTGGTTCTGCACCGGTTGTAAGACAACATTTGGGAAGCTTTCAGAACCATTCCTAGGTGAGGTGGCCCTGATTATCATCTCCAAGTGGCCCTCAAGGCACTCAGCAACTGCTTACGGTTATAACTAAGATTTGATTAATACGTTCCCTGCAGCTTAGCCTACATGCCCCACGGAACCACAAATCAGGGCTTACAAGCCACAGCAGTTAAAATTACAGAACTCATAAGCCAGAGCCAAGCTGGGTGGTTGGATGTTGTGGACCCAAGCAAATACTTCAACCAAGTCCTCTGGTTATCCTTTCCTGCATGTCAGTCCCCTCCTCGCCAGTTAAAAATCTTGACGTTCGATCTGAAGAAAAACCTTCTGTGGGCTGAGATGGAAGTCTCTTTGTTGCTTGTCCATGTTTCTGCGTACTCTTTCCCCCCGTTCATGGAAGCCAAGATCGAAGAACGGATGTTCCACCCAGCTTTCGGTTCACATCTGGAGCAGATGGCTACGAATACGAGCCTTTTCATGGAAGCACTTTTTGCGGAAGCCATTGTTCCTGCAGGACCTCAAGACAGCTGTTGAACATCTTTTACAACAGGGGTCTCCAACCTTGGCCACTTGTAAGACTTGTGGACTTCAATTCCCAGAATCCCTCAGCCAGTTATCAACTCAAAAATATTTATCTGGTCTTTTCTCATCGGAAAGGAAGTGGGGGAAGCAACACATTCCTTAAATATTTTTATAGATAATTGCTAGGCGCCTGAAACGTCTGCCGCACAAGATTATTGTTGGAGAGCATGATTGATGACTTTTGGCTATGGATATGTCCCATTGGAGAATATACATCCAGGGGGTAGGGGAAAACCAGGGTCAAGGGTGAGATAAATGATGTCTCTCCGAGTTGGCTACACCCAGGTAACACCGGCACGTTCACTCGTAATAAATGATTTCTTTTTTAACTCTTGAGAGATGCGGCTAGAGACTCGTGATTTGAATGGGAGTGGATTGTCGGAGCCCTGACACCAACTTTGCTGGCTGAGGAATTCTGGGAGTTGAAGTCCACAGGTCTTAAAAGTGGCCAAGGTTGGAGACCTCTGGTTTAGAAGGTCTTCTTAAATGCTGGTGTTGCTCGATGGACAGAGGCTTTGTCTTCACCGTTTCTCACGGGGGTTTTCCGTTATTTTCTTGGGCTGGCTTATGTTTTAAGCAAGAGCGTTCTGGGTCGCTTTCTCTTCCCCTACCAAGAGCGATTTTAAAGTGCCAGCACGATGGCTGGATTTGATGCACAGCCATCAATAATGCAGGAGGAGTTTTAAGCGGAAAGGTTAACTGAGTGGAGGCCTCAAGGTTAAACAGCCGTCTGTCATGTGTGACTGGCAGGCAATGCCATCTTGGGAGCTGGCTCTTGGTTTTTTTTTCCCTCCTTCTAACAGAGAAGCCAAAGGCCAGCTGAAGATCTTTGCCTCTCTAGAATAAAACAATGTCAAAGGAATCATTTTTTTCTTCTCTTGACCAGTGATGGCGCTTTCATCTTCACTCTGTTCTCTCAGTGCATGCTTCTTTTGCAAAACCCTGAATTGAAAATCCTCGAAGGAGGATCTTTGTAGCTCAGGGTTGAAAGGAGGGGGCCTTGGTGCTCTCTGAGCGTGGTGGTTTTCTTGCAGACGTTTCATGACCCAGCTAGGGAACGTCATCAGCGCTAGAAAGGAGTGGGGTTTGTGGAGAGGAGGAGGAAGCAGGTCAGGAGGAGGAGGAGGAGGCCTGTGTGGGTCCTTGGTCCTCTCCTCTATTCTATTCAGTCAACGGGGAAGCCAAATTTTACTTAACAGCCGTGCTACTAATTCAACGCCTGCAGGGATTCACTTAACGTAGTTAGAAAGGTCGTAAACTCCCATTTTTTTCTTGTTTAGCAACAGAAAAATGTTGGGCTCCGTTGTGCCTGTAAGTCGAGGCCTATCTGTCATGTGGACTTCCGTGCAAAGCTTTTTCACGTGAACTTGCAGTTTTTTGTCGGCAAACCCGAAACAAATGCTTGCAGGCAATCCTGGCACTGGAGATGCTGTGATGGTCATAAGTAAGGGGACTTATATCATTCAGCTTTGGGAAGCCCGGGCGCCAAAAGGAGAAGGAAGGCAAGAGAAAAGTAGGCAGAACCAGGGCAAAACCTAGATGTGGTTCAAACTTCAGTAACCTTGTTCTATTTTACGCATTCTGTAAGTTCCCCTTTTTTTGTGCGTGCAAAATGAAACTCAGGTGATTTTTGAAAGAGGGTGAGGAGGCTACATTTCTGTCTTCTCGCCATGAGTATTTTGTTCTAGGCAATCCCAGACTTACCTAGACGTTACAACCGTTTTCCCTGCAGGGGTGAAGGTAGGAGGAGCGGGGAATTAGAAATGCTTCCTTTTCCAATTAATTTTTTTGAGTTTCAAGAGGCATGTGGCCCTCTGGAGGAGAAACTGCATTTTTAGCTTTCTGCGGTGCTTGTAAACACCAGCGATGGCCAGCAGGAGGCTCCCAAACCCTAGATTTTGAAAAATGGTGTTACCAATCCTCACCAAACCGACCTGGGGCATTAACTTAACTAATTCGATCAATTCAATGTTCTTTCATCTTTCTTTAAAAGCAGTACAGGTAGTTCTCCACTTACGACTGGCCATTTAGTGGCTGTTCAAAGTTACAACAGACCGCTCAGAAGTTACTTGCAACCCATTTGAACGGATGTTGGAGTTAATCACCGGCTATTTATGGAAAGAAGATCGGAAAAATAACTTCAAACCTCTATTGAAGGTCCCAAAGTTAATATCTTAGAGAAGGATGCTTGTGATTTTGGGTTTTATTCAGTGAGCCACGCTTAAGCCGTTGTCTTGAATTACACATAAATTAAACATGGCAAAGCTCCTAAAGGCAAGAAACAAGGGATGGAAAACAATAGAGAAGCAACTCAGAAAGAAGGAGAAATTTCCTGATAGAGCAATTAACCAGTGGAACAGAAGTTGCCTCCAGAAGTTGTGAGTGCTTCATCACTGGAGACATTGGACGGCCATTTGTCTGAAATGCGTTAGGATCTCCTGTTCGAACAGAGGTTGGGTTAGAAGTCCTCCAAGTTCCCTTCAACTCTTACCTGTTCCGTTATTCTTTGCCGTTTCTTATTTTATCTAGCAATTTTTTTTCCTCCTCAAATCTGACACAGAAAAGAAACCTTTACCAAAATTAATAAATAAATGTCCAGGCCTTTTTTCCTCCCAGTTGGAATAACTTGGCTTTTGCAGAGAACGTGTGTCCTACTGCTTGAAAGAAATGTAGCTTGCCTCTTTTGTTTCCTTCAGGAACAAAAAGACTGGCAGCTCCCTTCAAACATCTGGTGATGTTTTCAGAAGACACAGCTGGTCAGAAGGGGCAGGGATAGACTCAGCCAGATCTTCAAGGTCGCTTTTCAAATAAGCTGTCCACAATTGGCAGTCTTGGGTTTGTGACCTTGTTTGTGGACAGGTGTTGTCACGATTGTGAGATTTCACGGCTGAGAAACCAACGTCCGAAAAGGTTTGGGACTCCGCTGAGAAATATTCTCTTAATTCCCTAATCTCAGCGTGTTCGCTAAGGGAAATATGCACTGTTGTTGTTAGAGCAACGTTGCTTTTTCTTCTGAATTCTGGGAGTTGAAGTCCTCCAGGCTTAAAAGTTACCAAGGTTGGAGACCCCCTGATTTAAAAGGTGCCCACGGTTGAACAAGGCTGGCTGGAATCCATGGGCTTTGGATTGCCTGTGATTTTTAATTTTATAGCAAAAAGTCTGTTAAATTCTTCACGCCTGGGCTGCAGGATTTGGGTTTTTTGTGGGGGGGGACTGGGTGTTGTTTTTTTTTATCTTGAGTGACATTTAAACGAGAAGTTTCATGCTGTCTCCCAAGTTTCAGGTTTGGCTTCTGTCAAACTCTGGGGCATTTTATGGACAGCATTTTTTAAGCTCTGGTATTTAATATCGCAACGGTGTCTTA
>NW_020771582.1:0-13044 GCF_900518735.1 Pseudonaja textilis | reverse complement strand
TCTATCTATCTATCTATCTATCTATCTATCTATCTATCTATCTATCTCAACTCCTTTTCACCTCGCCTTGAAGGTCATTTTCGGCGTACGACCACCCCCCCCAAATGACGCCCGACGTTTCGGTTGCTAAATGAGGCAGCCGTTGTGCCCCCTTTCGCGACCTCTCTAGCCAGAGTTTTTAAGCGAACCACTGAGGTTGCTCAGTTACTGACCCGGCTGTTGAGTGAACCCAGCTTCCCCGTCGACTTTGCTGGTCAGAGGGTCGCAAAAAAATGGGATCACGTGGGAGGCTGCAACTGGCATATAAGCACAAGCCTTCTGAATTTCGACCAGGTGATCATGGGAATGCGGCAACGGCCATGAGAATGGGAAAAAATGCTCGTAAGTCACTTTCCCCCCCCCCCTCAGTGCTGTTGGAACTTCGAACGGTCGCTAAGGGAATCGTCGTAAGTGAAGGGCTACCTGTACTCTCAACCTAGAACTAAGGAGGAATTTCCTGACAGTTAGAACAATTAACCAGTGGAACAACTTGCCACCAGAGATTGCGAATGCTCCAACAGTGGAGGCTTTTAAAAAAGATGTTGGATAACCCTTTGTCTGAAGTGGTGTAGGGTTTCCTGCCTAGGCAGAGGGTTGGACTAGAAGACCTCCAAGGTCCCTTTCCAACTATTCTGTTCTGTTCTATTCTATTTTATCTTCTCTATTCTATTCTAGTCTTCTCTATTCTATTCCCTATTTTATTCTCTATTCTATTTTCTGTTCTCTGTTCTCTTCTATTTTCTCTCTTCTCTTCTCTTCTCTTCTCTTCTCTTCTCTTCTCTCCTCTCCTCTCCTCTCCTCTCCTCTCCTTTCCTCTCCTCTCTCCTCCCCTTCCCTTCCCTTCTCTTTTCTCTTCCCTTCCCTTCCCTTCCCTTCCCTTCCCTTCCATTCCATTCTATTCTATTCTATTCTATTCTATTCCATTCCATTCCTATTAGATATTTGTAAAGTTGGCCACCTCTTTAGCATTGGGAAGAAAGCACCCATGAGGGTCAAAATTCAACATTTGTTCCCTATTGCACACCCACCCTCCAAAAAACGAGTTGAATTACAAACAGCCGTATCCTCCTTGTGTCCCAAAAGCAGCTTCCTTTGCTGTTTTTTTCTGCTCTCCCCAGCGCTCAAGGGCTCCCCAGTAAGAGAGACTAACTGCCGTCATCATCATCATAATTAAACCTCAATTATCTTGTTACGGAAAAGGAGGCACAGGCTCACATACCAAATGAAGCTGGATGCTGCAAAGTCCCAGTGGCCAGAAATCTTGCTTTGAATGACTCCAGTTACTCGGTGGAGCATTTTCAGGCTCGGAACGGTTGGGATTAAGAGTGCGTCCTTTTAATTCAGTGCTGCAGCGCCTGTCCCTCTGGCCCTGGGGCTTTTTTATGTTCAGGTGAAGGCGTCGGGGTTTAAAAGCGAGACCTTCTGCATGCAAAGGGGATTGATTTACCTTGATGTCCGGCGGCTCTGGACTTTCGCCTCTCCTTATAAAAGTGAATAAAAGAGAATATCGGTAGCTCAGGGTTGCAGGCTGCAGTCTTTGGTGCTCTCTGAGTTTGGTTTCACGATGCAACTTGGTAACATCCATGTTAGAAGGAAGTGGACAGGCGAAGGAGCACGGAGAGGAGGAGGAGGAGGAGGAGGAGGAGGAACTGTGGGGTCCTTGGTGCTCTCTGAGCTTGGTGGTTTTCTTGCAGACGTTTCATGGCCGAACTAGGGAACATCATCAGTGCAACACCGTCATTCATAAAAGGGAGTAAGGGGAGGTAGAGGGAGGAGGAGGAGGAAAGAGAAGATTGTGGGGTCCTTGGTGTTCTCCAAGCTTGCTTGTTTTTTTCTGGACGTTTCATGACCCTACTACGTAACATCATCAGTGCTAGAAGGGCTTGCTGGGCAGAGGACGAGGAGAATGGGAGGAGGAGGACCCCAAAACAATAATGGAATTAATAGAAGAAAATATTTGTAGCAGGGTTGAACAGTGGTACTCTCTGAACTGGGCTGTTTTCTTCCAGATCACTTGCATTTATAAACAAGAGAGCAAACGCCACTCCCTCCTAGCACTGATGATGTTTGTTAGTTGGGTCACAAGACACCGGCAAGAAAACAACCCCAGCTCAGAGAGCCGCATGGAACCTGTCATGCCCCTGTTGGAATCTGATTCCAAGGGAGAGGTCGAGCAGCTGACAGGAGCGTGGCTCCGGTGTCTGTGGAGGAAACTGGGGAAGGGCACTGTCCGGCTGGGCATTCAGAGGAAGACTGCAGCCCACCCCTCTATCCTAGGGCACGCAGGGAGCAACAGATAAGGGAGCAAGGCATGTTAACGGGGAGAAAAGGGCCCTGATTCCCTTCATTAGCTGCAGCTGGGAAAACAGGATTTAAAAAGGGCGTTTGCGCACAGCACCTTGCTGGAAGCAAAGCGTGCGTTATCTTTGCTTGCCAAGTCTTACCTGGGTTCTGGCGGCCTCCCAACTGTGTGTCTTTCGTCATCTTTTGAGTTCTACAATTCCTTATCCTGCCCTGTCTCGTTAATTGCTGCAGGGTGGTTTTGCGTTGGTTTTTATTTCTAATTTAGATGTACTTTGGGGTGGGACTGAATTTCTCCCCTTTAAAAACTGTTCTTGGGAGAGTTTTTTTTTCCTCCAGCCGATGATAACTGGACATTGGGGGCCAAGTTGGAGGAATTAAAGGGACTTGACCTACTTTGGGGGCTTGGTTGCTTTTGTGCCGCGCCCCTTGGATGTCATCACAGAACCCTTCCGTCTCAACCCTGAGCTTACAAATAGTCTCCCTTGTTGGTAACCCTTATTGACATTTGATTTTGAATTTCTGATTGACCCTCTCCCCCCCCCCGCCAGGCTGGATAGGGGCAGTCAAAAGGCCAGATGTGGCCCGGAGCCGGGGGTAGAGGGGGTTGCCCTTAAAAATACTCAGATCTTGTCTTTCCCATAAAAGAGCGCTCTTCTCCTTCTGAGAAACCGCTTGTCTTGATTTTGCAAAGCTCTGCCTTCTCCCTCCCTTCCCTCTCCTCCCTTCCCTCCCTCCCTCCCTCCCTCCGTCCCTCCCCCTCTTCCCTGTCTCCCTTCTGCTCTCTGCTTGCTGATCTGGAGAGTTCCCCTTCCGAAGAGCCCAGCCGAGAACACGCTGCTCCTCCGTTGACTCTTTGCCAAAGCCGCAGGAAAAAGGAAGTTTTCGGCCTTCGTTGGCTCTTTCTCTCGCTCTTCCCCCCCACACACCCGCCCAGTCGGGGTAGGCATTTTTCTACCTTAAAAGGGCAGCAGAGTTTTTGCGGTGTCGCTGAAGCCCAACCAGGGAGAGGAAACAAAGAGAGAAAAAGACTTGAAGAGGAGGCAGAAATTGTGCTCTGTGTGTGTGTTTCCTGGCCAGGCCTAAGGCTGCTGTTCCGGAGAGTTAGGTTGCTGTCGTGACGTCCACCCGTAAAAATCGGCGCACCTCTCCAGAGGCGGCTTTGAAAAACCCTCTGGGCGTTCACCCGTCATAAATCCTAAATTTTCCTGCCAGGAGACCCCGTTTCGTCAGGCGGGCGGGACCGTGTTCAGGTTTGCCAAATCTGCCTCCCGATTCTGTGAGACGCCAGGTTCCAAAGATAGCGACAGCAATAGCGCTTAGACTTATATACCGCTTTATGGTGCTCGGCAGCCCTCTCTCAGTGGTTTATAGGCTCAGCATATCACCCCCCCAACCATTTGGTTCCCCTTTTTACCCACCTCGGAAGGAGGGAAGGCTGAGTCAACCTTAAGCCAGTCAGGATCGAACTGCTGGCAGTGGGCAGAGTTAGCCTGCAACACTGCATTGTAACCATTGCACCACTATGCCTGCCTGCCTGCCTGCCTGCCTGCCTGCCTGCCTTCCTTCCTTCCTTCCTTCCTTCCTTCCTTCACTGGCTGAAGAATTCTGGGAGTTGAAGTCCACAAGTCGTAAAGTTGCCCAGGTTGGGGACCCCTGCTCTAAAACCGTGCCAGTGAGTCATTAGAAGACAGTCCCCCCCTCCCCAAAATAGCAGTTCTCAAATGTTCCCACCTGTGTCCGATGGCCAGGTAACATCCTTCCCCCATTTAATGACCTTCAGAAGTATTTGACTAAAGTCAGCTGTCCCAAAGGTGCGTTTTTTTGTGTTTTTTTTTTCCAAGAGGCAACTGGACTTTCTGGTTTTTCTTTGAAGACGTTTCCCTTCTCATCCAAGAAGCTTCTTCAGCTCTGACTGGATGGTGGGGAACAGAAGGGTTTATACTCCTTGCAGGCAGCTGGTCGTTTGCATCCTTTTTGATAGATGTTGAGGCCACTTGGAGGTTTATCGGTGTCCTGAGGGTCACCTGAGTAGTGCAAATGGGTGTGGAGCCGCCTTGGACCTGCTGAAAGGATTGTGTGAATGGAGCTGTGCCACGCCCATTTCCATTTCCACGCAGGTGGGCCCTGGGGCCACAGACAAACCCCCATGTAGCCTCAACAACTCTGTTAAAAGAAGGCAAATGACCAGCTCTGTCTGCAAGGAATGTCTTGCCTCTTTGGAGGCTTCACCCTGACAAGGATGACATCGGTTGGCGCTGTGGACCAAGCAGAGAACCAGAGATACTAAGTCAGAACAATGGAATTTGGTGGCAGCGAATAGTGTGTGTAGTGTGTGTGTGTGTGTGTGTGTGTGTGTGTGTGTGTGTGTACCTTCTTGGCACCTAGACTGGAAAGGAAGCAATTTGCACGCAACGGAGGCCCTTTTAAAGATCCATAACTGTCTCCTTGAGGGAAGCTCGGAATCTTGCTCAACCAGATGTTGTCCACTTTCCAGATGTTCCTTCCTTATTGGAATAACTCGCCTTTCTCCAGCCAAAGGGCAGTGTCTCTTTTCTTTCTACTCCGGGTTCAAAAACGGGGGAACCCTTGCAGAAAATAGGAATAACGAGAGAGCCGTTGCAGAAAATACGAATGACAAAGAGTCGGAAGGGTCCTTGGAGGTCATCTAGTCCAACCCCCACCCCCCTTCTCCTGCCCCGCTCCCCACTCAAGCAATTTTCAGACCTTTAGCTTGGCTCTGTCCTGGTTTTTTGTTTTGTTGTTTTTTCCCCTTCAGTTTATCTGGAACAAGGGCGAGCTTTTCTTTCTTTTTTTCCCACAATAGAGCCCTTTCAGATGTAAATCCGTGCGACAGTCCTTAATCGTGAATAACTTGAACCCCTTCCAAAAAAACAGCCGGCAGAGGCTCAACATATTTGGGGTGTGTGTGTGTGTCTGACTTCTCAGGGAGAAAGCTGTCTTGATTTCTCTCTCCCTTTTTTCTTTTCTTTTTTTTAAAAAAAATATAGTCGGGTTTTTGTTTTTTTTTCCCTATCCCAACTTATTATTCGTGGCAGTTTGCGCTGCTATCCCACACCTTCCAAAACCAGGAATTTTATTTTAAAACAAAAACAAAAACCCAGCATTAAAAATGAATAGATTTGGGCAGATTTGGGAAGTGAAACTTCGCAAGGGTGTATGTGTGTGTGTGTGTAGGTCCTGCCTGGCTCTTCCTTCCATATATAGCCATCCAGCGAGAGGATGATATATACCCATAAGAGGCAAGTCCTTTGTCCATCTTTTGCAAGGGCTTGCTCCAAGCAGGAAGCTGTGGGTTGACCTTCCCTGACTCCTCAATGCAGAAAAAAAAAGGCCTGAGTCTGTCAGCTGTGAAGTCATGGCTGAGCTGCTTCGGGTACCCTAAAATCAAGAGTGCCAGGTGGGGAAGGGCTGATGTCCAGGGAGGGAGGAGATGGGCTTAATGGCCTGTACATTTCCGGCCAAAAGGTTAAGAGGGTCAATGATCTAGAGACGCAACGGGCGGGGCTGCTTGTAGGCCAGTCAAAGTTGAATGCTGCTTTGGGGGCTTTTAACAGCTTAGAGGGGGCTGGAAAGCACTATATAAGTCTAAGTGCTATTGCTATTTCCCACCCAACCCTGTAACACTTCAGCCAGAGAATTGGAGGGAGGCCACATATTATAAAGCTTTTGAGATGTCTGGACTTCAACTCCCAGAATTCCCTATCCCAGCATGGAAGCCATCTGGGTCAGTCACTAGGAGATGTGCGAGTTCTAATCCCGCCTTAGGCATGAAAGCCAATTGGGTGGCTTTGGGCCAATCACTAGGAGACAGGGAGTTCTAGTCCCGCCTTAGGCAGGAAAGCCAGCCGGGTGGCTTTGGGCCAATCAGCAGGAGACGGGGAGTTCTAGTCCCGCCTTAGGCACGAACGCCAGCTGGGTGATTTTGGACCAATCACCAGGAGACTGGGAGTTCTAGTCCCGCCTTAGGCATGAAAGCCAGCTGGGTGACTTTGAGCCAGTCCCTCTCTCTCTCTCTCTCTCTCTCTCTCTCTCTCTCTCTCTCTCTCTCAGCCCAGCCCACCTCACAGGGTTGCTGTTGTGGGGAGAACAGGAGGAGGGAGGAGTATTATTACCTATATTCCACGCCCTGAGCTATTTATACATAAACGAAAACAAAAACAGGGCAAAATCTGATAAAACGAGAGCGAAGGCTGGTATCGGGGAATGACTCACCTGAATGACTCACCTTTATGGCTACAACGCCCCTCCCAGCCTATAGGGCTCCTTTTCCTTAGTCGCTAGAAGAACAGGCATGGCTTTGCAGCCCCCCCACACCCCCTGTAACGGTCTGCCGTGGGATGGAATGGAATAGAATAGAATTCAGAATAGAATTCAGAATAGAATTCAGAATAGAGTAGAATTTACAAATAAATGAATGATTGTAAAGGGTTTTTTTTAATTTGAGTCAGTGCCAAATTAGATCAAGCCAGTCCCCCGCTCTTTCTCTGCCTATGCAGCTCCTATACAGACAGTCACTAACTTTATCAATTGCAAAAATTCGCTTAACGAATGGTGGCCAGAAAAGTCGTAAAATGGGGCAAAACTCACTCCACAAATGTCTCCCTTAGCAACGCACATGTTGGGCCCCCATGGTGGTCTGCCTGTACTTGTTTGGTAGCCTGCTCTTGGATATGGAGTTTCTTGGATATGGAGTTACTGGCTTTTTACAGTTAATTTGGCACTTTAGTTATTGGCAGCCATTCAAAGGAGAGAAAGGTGGGTGCTTATCTCGAGGGACTGTTTAAAACTCATTATGGGCTGGGAATGAACATAATTCCCAGCATTGAAATAAAACAAGAGTGGTTTGGACGAAGCATGGGCTTAATTACGGTCTCAGGAAGCCTTGGAGTTTCTAGGCGGAGCTGACTTGGACACCAACCTCGGTGGCCTCCATGAACATTCAAGAAGGAAGGTTCAACCCCCATCAGCTACGGGGCTGCCAGTCTGCCTCCCCAGCTATGCTCGGACGGACGGGCCTCCTGTGGGCAGTGTCCAGCTGCGTTCTGCCCTTCCAGCCAGAAAGGCCAAGCTGAAGCTCTGGGCCACAGTGCAATGATCTTGGAGAGATCCTTTGTCGGTTGTTTCCTAATTTGGTCACAGAATAAGTCCAGCTGTCTTGCTTAACCCCTTTCTTCAGAGGGAGGAAGAAAAAGTCTCTCCCTTAGCTGCGTGGAGCAGAAGGGGGAAGTGATAGCTCTGGGAGGACCTGAAATTCGGGGTTGCTTCCTTTCCACTTAGAGTTTAACTCTATTTTAATATATATATATATATATTATTTTTAACAGAATAGAATAGAATTCTGTATTGGCCAAGTGTGTTTGGACACACAAGGAATTTGCCTTGTTGCAAATGCTCTCAGTGTACACAAAGGAAAAGATACATTAATCAAGAGTCAAGAATCATCAGGTACAACACTTAATGATAGTCCTAGGGTACAATAAGCCATCAAATCATACTAGGAAACAGTCCATATAAATTCGTAAGGATACAAGCGACAAAGCTACAGTCATACAGTCACAAGTGGGAGGGGATGGGTGATAAGGAGTGATGAGAAGGTTAATAGTAATAGTAGTGCAGACTTTGTGAATAGTTGGACAGTGTTGATACAATCATTCCATCTTCAGTTGAACAGTGTGTTGTCTTGGTACAAACATTTTTGTTAAACAATAAATCAAAATTACAACATCCTTCATTACATATTAATTCTGTAATATTTAACATAGTAATACTACTATGTTAATATTGTATAGTCAATTAGTGTAAATAGGTATTTATGTTAATTGATTATACAATATTAACGTAGGAGTATTCAACATGTTAATCATTATATTAACTTTATCTCTTTTAACATGTAATCTTTATTTTGGTTCCCTATTTCTAACTTCCATTTTTATTATTTAGTCATTGATAGAATAAATCCCATACCATATAATAATTCAGTTTGCTCTTTCTCCTTAATTGCCAGTGTTAATCTATTCATTTCCGCACATTCTAGTATTTTCCTAATCACATTCTCATCTTGTAGGGATCTCTCCGCTCTTCCAATTTTGTGTGAATACAATTCTGTCAGCGGTCAATATATGAATAACTAAATATGAATTTTCCTTACTACATTCTTTGGGTAGGTTTTCCCCCAAAGAAATACCTCTCTCACTTAGAGTTTAACTTGTGTGTGTGTGTGTGTGTGTGTGTGTCTTTTGTAACCAAGAAGGTCTACTAATGAAGAGGAATGCTTGGAAGCTTTCGAAGAACATCAACTCACCTTGTCCAGGTGTCTTTGTGGGTAGAGATAGAAAGAGAGGAGATTTAGGATTGAAGCAAGCTTGGCCCTTGGAGCCTTTGACTTCTCCAGACATAGCTAGATAGATGTTTCATGACCCAAGTAGGTAACGTCATTCATGCTGCTGCATGGGTCATGAAACATCTGCAAGGAAACTATCAAGCTCAGAGAGCACCAAGGACCCTTCAGGTCAGCCCTCTTTAATTCTTGTAGTTGATCTGGAGAAGACACAGACTGTAAGCTACAATCCTAAGCCTTCTCTCTTTCTATCTCTACCCATAAAGACCCCTGAACGGGGTGAATTGATCTTCTTCAAAAGCTTCCAAGCACGCCTCTCTCCATTGGTTTGAGCCAAAGTTGAATATGCCAGTAGATTTGTTGGTTCTGCACCGGTTGTAAGACAACATTTGGGAAGCTTTCAGAACCATTCCTAGGTGAGGTGGCCCTGATTATCATCTCCAAGTGGCCCTCAAGGCACTCAGCAACTGCTTACGGTTATAACTAAGATTTGATTAATACGTTCCCTGCAGCTTAGCCTACATGCCCCACGGAACCACAAATCAGGGCTTACAAGCCACAGCAGTTAAAATTACAGAACTCATAAGCCAGAGCCAAGCTGGGTGGTTGGATGTTGTGGACCCAAGCAAATACTTCAACCAAGTCCTCTGGTTATCCTTTCCTGCATGTCAGTCCCCTCCTCGCCAGTTAAAAATCTTGACGTTCGATCTGAAGAAAAACCTTCTGTGGGCTGAGATGGAAGTCTCTTTGTTGCTTGTCCATGTTTCTGCGTACTCTTTCCCCCCGTTCATGGAAGCCAAGATCGAAGAACGGATGTTCCACCCAGCTTTCGGTTCACATCTGGAGCAGATGGCTACGAATACGAGCCTTTTCATGGAAGCACTTTTTGCGGAAGCCATTGTTCCTGCAGGACCTCAAGACAGCTGTTGAACATCTTTTACAACAGGGGTCTCCAACCTTGGCCACTTGTAAGACTTGTGGACTTCAATTCCCAGAATCCCTCAGCCAGTTATCAACTCAAAAATATTTATCTGGTCTTTTCTCATCGGAAAGGAAGTGGGGGAAGCAACACATTCCTTAAATATTTTTATAGATAATTGCTAGGCGCCTGAAACGTCTGCCGCACAAGATTATTGTTGGAGAGCATGATTGATGACTTTTGGCTATGGATATGTCCCATTGGAGAATATACATCCAGGGGGTAGGGGAAAACCAGGGTCAAGGGTGAGATAAATGATGTCTCTCCGAGTTGGCTACACCCAGGTAACACCGGCACGTTCACTCGTAATAAATGATTTCTTTTTTAACTCTTGAGAGATGCGGCTAGAGACTCGTGATTTGAATGGGAGTGGATTGTCGGAGCCCTGACACCAACTTTGCTGGCTGAGGAATTCTGGGAGTTGAAGTCCACAGGTCTTAAAAGTGGCCAAGGTTGGAGACCTCTGGTTTAGAAGGTCTTCTTAAATGCTGGTGTTGCTCGATGGACAGAGGCTTTGTCTTCACCGTTTCTCACGGGGGTTTTCCGTTATTTTCTTGGGCTGGCTTATGTTTTAAGCAAGAGCGTTCTGGGTCGCTTTCTCTTCCCCTACCAAGAGCGATTTTAAAGTGCCAGCACGATGGCTGGATTTGATGCACAGCCATCAATAATGCAGGAGGAGTTTTAAGCGGAAAGGTTAACTGAGTGGAGGCCTCAAGGTTAAACAGCCGTCTGTCATGTGTGACTGGCAGGCAATGCCATCTTGGGAGCTGGCTCTTGGTTTTTTTTTCCCTCCTTCTAACAGAGAAGCCAAAGGCCAGCTGAAGATCTTTGCCTCTCTAGAATAAAACAATGTCAAAGGAATCATTTTTTTCTTCTCTTGACCAGTGATGGCGCTTTCATCTTCACTCTGTTCTCTCAGTGCATGCTTCTTTTGCAAAACCCTGAATTGAAAATCCTCGAAGGAGGATCTTTGTAGCTCAGGGTTGAAAGGAGGGGGCCTTGGTGCTCTCTGAGCGTGGTGGTTTTCTTGCAGACGTTTCATGACCCAGCTAGGGAACGTCATCAGCGCTAGAAAGGAGTGGGGTTTGTGGAGAGGAGGAGGAAGCAGGTCAGGAGGAGGAGGAGGAGGCCTGTGTGGGTCCTTGGTCCTCTCCTCTATTCTATTCAGTCAACGGGGAAGCCAAATTTTACTTAACAGCCGTGCTACTAATTCAACGCCTGCAGGGATTCACTTAACGTAGTTAGAAAGGTCGTAAACTCCCATTTTTTTCTTGTTTAGCAACAGAAAAATGTTGGGCTCCGTTGTGCCTGTAAGTCGAGGCCTATCTGTCATGTGGACTTCCGTGCAAAGCTTTTTCACGTGAACTTGCAGTTTTTTGTCGGCAAACCCGAAACAAATGCTTGCAGGCAATCCTGGCACTGGAGATGCTGTGATGGTCATAAGTAAGGGGACTTATATCATTCAGCTTTGGGAAGCCCGGGCGCCAAAAGGAGAAGGAAGGCAAGAGAAAAGTAGGCAGAACCAGGGCAAAACCTAGATGTGGTTCAAACTTCAGTAACCTTGTTCTATTTTACGCATTCTGTAAGTTCCCCTTTTTTTGTGCGTGCAAAATGAAACTCAGGTGATTTTTGAAAGAGGGTGAGGAGGCTACATTTCTGTCTTCTCGCCATGAGTATTTTGTTCTAGGCAATCCCAGACTTACCTAGACGTTACAACCGTTTTCCCTGCAGGGGTGAAGGTAGGAGGAGCGGGGAATTAGAAATGCTTCCTTTTCCAATTAATTTTTTTGAGTTTCAAGAGGCATGTGGCCCTCTGGAGGAGAAACTGCATTTTTAGCTTTCTGCGGTGCTTGTAAACACCAGCGATGGCCAGCAGGAGGCTCCCAAACCCTAGATTTTGAAAAATGGTGTTACCAATCCTCACCAAACCGACCTGGGGCATTAACTTAACTAATTCGATCAATTCAATGTTCTTTCATCTTTCTTTAAAAGCAGTACAGGTAGTTCTCCACTTACGACTGGCCATTTAGTGGCTGTTCAAAGTTACAACAGACCGCTCAGAAGTTACTTGCAACCCATTTGAACGGATGTTGGAGTTAATCACCGGCTATTTATGGAAAGAAGATCGGAAAAATAACTTCAAACCTCTATTGAAGGTCCCAAAGTTAATATCTTAGAGAAGGATGCTTGTGATTTTGGGTTTTATTCAGTGAGCCACGCTTAAGCCGTTGTCTTGAATTACACATAAATTAAACATGGCAAAGCTCCTAAAGGCAAGAAACAAGGGATGGAAAACAATAGAGAAGCAACTCAGAAAGAAGGAGAAATTTCCTGATAGAGCAATTAACCAGTGGAACAGAAGTTGCCTCCAGAAGTTGTGAGTGCTTCATCACTGGAGACATTGGACGGCCATTTGTCTGAAATGCGTTAGGATCTCCTGTTCGAACAGAGGTTGGGTTAGAAGTCCTCCAAGTTCCCTTCAACTCTTACCTGTTCCGTTATTCTTTGCCGTTTCTTATTTTATCTAGCAATTTTTTTTCCTCCTCAAATCTGACACAGAAAAGAAACCTTTACCAAAATTAATAAATAAATGTCCAGGCCTTTTTTCCTCCCAGTTGGAATAACTTGGCTTTTGCAGAGAACGTGTGTCCTACTGCTTGAAAGAAATGTAGCTTGCCTCTTTTGTTTCCTTCAGGAACAAAAAGACTGGCAGCTCCCTTCAAACATCTGGTGATGTTTTCAGAAGACACAGCTGGTCAGAAGGGGCAGGGATAGACTCAGCCAGATCTTCAAGGTCGCTTTTCAAATAAGCTGTCCACAATTGGCAGTCTTGGGTTTGTGACCTTGTTTGTGGACAGGTGTTGTCACGATTGTGAGATTTCACGGCTGAGAAACCAACGTCCGAAAAGGTTTGGGACTCCGCTGAGAAATATTCTCTTAATTCCCTAATCTCAGCGTGTTCGCTAAGGGAAATATGCACTGTTGTTGTTAGAGCAACGTTGCTTTTTCTTCTGAATTCTGGGAGTTGAAGTCCTCCAGGCTTAAAAGTTACCAAGGTTGGAGACCCCCTGATTTAAAAGGTGCCCACGGTTGAACAAGGCTGGCTGGAATCCATGGGCTTTGGATTGCCTGTGATTTTTAATTTTATAGCAAAAAGTCTGTTAAATTCTTCACGCCTGGGCTGCAGGATTTGGGTTTTTTGTGGGGGGGGGACTGGGTGTTGTTTTTTTTTATCTTGAGTGACATTTAAACGAGAAGTTTCATGCTGTCCATAAAATGCCCCAGAGTTTGACAGAAGCCAAACCTGAAACTTGGGAGACAGCATTTTTTAAGCTCTGGTATTTAATATCGCAACGGTGTCTTA
>NW_020771581.1:0-13071 GCF_900518735.1 Pseudonaja textilis | reverse complement strand
TCCTCCTCCTCCTCCTCCTCCTCCTCCTCCTCCTCCTCCTCCTCCTCCCCCATCTGTTGTTGTGTTTGCTGATAAGTAGAAAGCGCCATTTCTAAAAAGTGAAAGGCATCTCCCAAAGAGTCCTTGCCTTCTTTCTTTATTTTTCCATATTCCTTTCTTAGTTCATCAACAGATAAAGCCATTATAAACCTTTTCTTCTTCTTTTTTTCCTCTTCTTCTTAAAACAACCAAGATGTTTCAAAACTTAAAACAGTTCCCCAAAGTCCCAGAGTTATCAAGCAATCCAAACAGAGCACAAAGTTCTTCCCTTTGCACTTTCTCTTCCTGGGGTAATATCAATTAAAAAAAAACCCAGTCTGTATTTTAAAGCCTTATTGGAATTAACTTCTAGTCTCAAAATCTTCAAGGCATCTCCTCCAACAAGATCTTAATATAAATTTTTTTTTGTCTTCTCCCTTCCCACTTGTAACAAAGAGCTTTAGATTTTTACCTTCTATAGAAAAGCAAGTTTTTCAATGTCCATTTGCTAACTCCATAGGGAAGGAGAGTGAACTTTCCCTTTCGGGACTTCCATTCGCCGCTTTAAGAATCTCCTCTGGAAACAATGTATCATTCAAAAATCGTGGTTTTCAGGATGTTAGATGTATCTTAAGATCCTGGTTCAGCCAAAGAACTTTCACTTCAGAACTTTTTCCTTCTTCGTCCTGCACAATCTTGTCCAGCTGCCAGCTTCTTTGTGGTGGCCATTACTGACCGCCACTCCACCGCCTTGAGAGAAGGGGGTTTTGCCGGCTAGGGAGGGGGTCTGCGACACCCCCAAACCCCTATCCAGATCCCCCCTGTCTTTGGCTGCCTCTACGGGGCAGCCTTATCCTCCAGACCTGTCGGAATCGGAGGCACCAAGATGGCTAGCGCAACAGGGATCGCGCAGGATTGTGAATCCCTGCCGCTGCCGAAGCCTGGCAAACCGGAAGTCTAGTTACAGTGTTTGTTGACCATGTTTTGGTCTAGATTCTCTGCAGCCAAAGGCTATTCCTGGGAGAGTTTTCCTCTAGCCCAGAAGGTAACCACAACATTGGGGGCAAAGTTGGAGCTAATAAAGGGACTTCTACTGATTATCTCACTGGGTTGCCTTTGGGCCAGGCCCCTTTGGGTCATCACGGTTAAAATGTGCAGGTGTGAATGCAGCCACTGGGGAAGAGACCGGGCTCAGTGGGTCATGTGGATCTCACAAGAGCCAGTCAGGTGGGGCGGTAGTTCAATCCCAGGGGGCCCTGAGTTCCAGTCCTACCTGGGGTGCCAAGCCAGCTAGGAGGCTCTGGACCAGCTGCTCTCTCAGAGCCCTGGGAAAGAGGCATTGGCAACCGCTTCTGAGCAGCTTCCCCTGGGGGCTTCTGGACAACCTTCCTGCCTAGCTAGGCGAGGCTGAGGGGCCTCTCTGGGCCTGACTTCTTCCTCGCTGGTCAAGCAGCCTCCAGTGGGCTGGATTCGGAGAGGGTTAGGCAGGGGGTTGTGCTACAAGGAGGGGGCACACAGGGGTCCTAGAGTGCCAGGGGGGTCTGCAGGGGATCTGCCCCCTCCCTAGTGAGGGCAGGGAGGGAGGAGGCCTGGCGGAGAGGTTGTTTCACTTCAGATGGCCATAAGAAACCAGGGTTCCTGCATTCTGCAAGCTAGCCAATGACTGAGGGTCTCTTCAGGGATCTTTGTTCTTCCCCAAAATAGAGGCAGGACATGGAGAGGGGCTGTTCTGCATCCGAGTTTTAAAACTTGAGGAGGAATGGACTTCAACCCCCAGAGTTCCCCTCCCAACAATGCATGGACTTCCTCATGCTGGGCAGGGAATTCTGGGAATGAAAGTCCCTTCATCTTCAACTTCCAACTTCCAACTTTGGAAAATGCTGGTCTCCCTTCTTCCCTTTTGTGAGGAGTTGAAGCCCTGCACCAAGACTTGGCTCACTCACAGGTCGCTCAATCTATTTTCTTTTTTTTCTCGGTCTCTCCCTCCCTCCCTCTCCCACTCTCCCTTCCCGGCAACCCCGGATCCCCCTTGGAAGATGGGGAGGAAGAGTGCCCCTTGTGGGAAGGGTGAGGCAGCACTCCAGTGGGACTCCAGTAGGGGGCAGCAGAGGCCTCGGAGCTGGCGGACTTCTGGCACCATCAGGCAGCGCGAAGGGAAAGGGGGGGAATTGGAGAAGGCGGGAGGGGGGGCTCCAGGCACACTGCCAGCCGAGCCGTCGAAGAGAACAGCTCCCCTTTGGCTCACTCCCTTCGGCGGCTCCTCTCTGGCCTTTCAGCGGCACTCTGCCCCCTCCGCCCTGCCACATTCCTCCTCATTCCCGCCCTTTCTTCAAGGCCCCCCTGCTCCCCCAAGTGCTCTCCTCCCCCCATCACACACACCCCCACCCAGCACCCCTGGAAATGCTTTGCCATTAGCAGTGCCCCCCCGGCTCCCCCGGCTCCCCTCCCCAACAGACAACCTGGCTCTCCCCCTTTTCCTCGCCCGCCCCGCTTCCTTGGCCCGGACCAGCCATCGTCCCCTCCAGGGACCCCGAAAACCTTGTCCCCCTCCTCCCCCCCTCCACCAAGACCCCTCGCCGCTACTCTCTGAGGGGAGCCAGAGCCCTCAGCCCTCCCCCCGCGCTCTTTCTCAGCGCCTGTCTGGGTAAAAGGCACCTTTTCTTTTTTTTCTTTTAAAGATATTTTATTAATTTTCAATAAACAAACATACACAAGCAAAACACAAAACATGAAAATATAAAACTTCGTTTTGGAAAGCGGCTTGGCCTGGGCTACATCTTTTGGTACAGACATAAATCAAGTTCATGCTCACTTTATATACCATTTCATATCATACAGAATGGTAAATCATTCTGTATTTTCTATATGGTTTCTCCCCTCTTTTCACTCTCTTAATTCTATTTTATTTATTTCATCTCAATTTAAATCATTATATCTTTTGTCCATTCTGTTTCAATTATCTATTCTTCTTTTCTCATTAACACAATATTTCTCCTGTAATCACTGATTGAAGTATGATGCCTTTATATCTTTCCCCTAAATTTAACACTTAAAATAATATATAATTTTCATTCTGATTCTGCTTAGCACATTCTAAAGCTGCAGACTACATTTTAAAATAGAAAAATAAGTCTATAATATATTGAAAACAACAATCCATAGCAAATTAAATTATATCATTAAATCTTAAGCATTTTACATATTCCCTTTAATATTTTATTCAATCATATAATGATCCAGTTTTCTAGCATTGTTTCAAATAAAAATACAACAATACAGTCTTATGCACTTTTGCAGAATCTCTTTTATAGTTATATTTTTACCCATTATCTCTGAAAAAATCCTGTTTCTTTACACCTTGTTTCAAACCTTTATAACTTCTCTTCCCCTTTTCTCTTCCTCTCTTCTCTGATCTAGTCTTTTTACCCCCCGTCTCTTGATCTCCACTCTCTTAGTTTCCACTCTCTTCTGTATTTCTCTTTTCTGTTGCTTCCTGACATTGTATCAATTTTTTCACCTTATTTTTCCCTTTTTTGGTTATTTTTTTAAGTTTTAAATTCTCTATTCTGTTTCCCCTCTTTCCCTTTTCTTCCCCAACTAAAGTTGTTTGTTCATTAAAGATGGCTTCTTCTTCATCCCAGCCTTCTTGTTCTTGTAATTTCTGATAGGTAGAAATCGCCATTTCTAAGAAATGAAAAACAGTTCCAGAAGAGCCCTTCCCTTCTTGTTCCTCTTCTTTTAGCTTTTTAAATTCCATTTTCAGTTCTTCAACAGATAATGCCATTGTGAAAACTTTTTTAGACAACCCAAAAGTTTTTAATCTTTCAAATAATGATTTTGAAAAGTCCCAAAGTCCCCAAGCAATCCAAACACAAGCTGTTTCATTTAGCACTTTCTTCTTTTTAAACTTTCTCTTCCTGGGGTACAGTTCAATTGTAAAGTTCCAAAGTATATCTTTTAGAAGTCTTATTACAATTCAACTCTGACCTTATAAGCTCCAAGCAGCCTCCTCCAGCAAAGTCTTAATATTAATTCTGTACCTCTCCCTTCCCACTTATATATATAAAAAATTAATTCCAATGTTCAGAAATCTTTAATGTCCCCTTGGCTTTGATTTTCAAATTTAATTACCTTGATGCCAAAATGGCGTTTTTCCGATTTCCATCTGCTATTTCCGTAGGGAAGCTGAGTGAGAGAAAATAAACTTTCCCTTTTAAACTTTCTTCTGCCGCTTTTTATGATCTTCTTTGGGAACAATGTATCTGTAATGAAGTTAAGTTTCCAGGGTGTTTAGATGTTATTTGTTATCCCGGTTCAGCCAAAACCTTTCACTTTCTCAGCTTCCTCCTGCACTTTCTTGTCCGAATGAAAGCTTTGTGACAGCCATTACTGACCGCCGCTCCACCGCTTTTGGAAAAGGGAGTAAAGCCAGCTGAGGAGGGGGATTGCGATTCCCCTGAACCCCTGCTGGGTCTCCCCTATCTTCAATCACCTCTACAGGGTTACTATTAACCCCGAAATCCAGCTGGATCGGGGGTACTCCAGCGGTGAGCGCAGCAGGAACCATGCACAATCGTGGATTCCTGCCACCACCACAGCCTTGCAAACTGGAAGTCAAAAGGCGCCTTTTCTTTTGAGCGAGACGCCCAATGAGACATCCAATCACAGCGCTCCTTGTTCCTTTGGGTCTGTGGTAGAACGAGGAGAATAACGGTTATAATGACGGTGCCCGATGTTAGTCTCTTCCAAAGAGGCTCCGTTGTACAATGAGGAGAATAACAGTCATAATCAGGGTGTAAAATATGATGGATATTTTAAAAAAAGACCTGACACAGACAGTGCACTGTCGCTGTAGATATGGAACTTGATGTACGACAAAGGCATAAAATAATTTTTAAAATCCATGCAAGTTAATAGCCTCCAGCATGTCTCATAATGGATTCCATAGTAAATGTTTTGCCATGGGGAAAAAGCACAAAAAGCCACAAACACAATTCCCTAAATAATAGGGGGGGTGGAGGGGCTGGTCTAGAAAAGGGGCACCAGGTGATCTGCCTGGATGGCGGTCCTGGATGGAGGGAACCTGGAGGCAGCTCCCCCTCTGGCTCGGTGGGGCGGCCAGGGAGGGACCCTCGGAGAGGAGGGGGAGGCTCCTGCAGGTATGCCGGCCCCATCCTGTCCCCGGCCTTCCAAGCGGTGGGCAACAGCTTCTGGGCCCTGGGGGATTGTCTGGATGGCCTCGAGGCCTGGGCACAGAGGCCTCGTGGGGTGGGGTAGGGGGGTCCTCCTGTAGCTCAGGCAGGGCGGTTTCGAGGCTGCCTGGGTGACTGGAGCCCGCGGAGGTTGGACGGGGAGGAATCCGCCCCACCTGACCCCAATGCAAGGCAGGTCTCTCCCCCCAGAGTGGCTTCTCTCCTCTCTCTCTACCCCCGAGTCTCCCTCACCTCCTCCGGGGTTGCCGCCTGTGGTTGGCAGGATGAAGAAGGACCCGACTCTGGGGGGGAGGAGGGGGGAGCCACGGACCCCTCAGCCCCATAGCCAGGGTGAAAGGCAGGAACGGAGGGTCCCTCGGCTGCCCCTCCTGGCTGCTCAGCCCCACCGCCCCTGAAGGCCGGGGGTCCTTTCAGAGCATTGGGGGGGCAGTTGGGAGCTATTGGCAGGAAAGTGGGTGGGGGGGAGTGGGTGACACTTGACCCTTCACCCAAGAGAGGGTGGCGCCCTCCCCCCAGGGAGGTTCCCCCCCTGCTCTCTGTCCCCCCCGAAGTGCTTCTCCCCGGGGAGGTCCAGGGTGCCCCCAGTCCCTGCCACCCCCCCAGCCCCCCCGTTCCTTTAGAAAGAAATCTCTTTTTCCTCCTTTCAGCCTTTGACTTTGTTCATTCGGAGCCTCCAATTTCCTGGTTTCCCTAAAAATGGGGGCTCTGCTTGAGTTGTGTCTCCCTGTTTTTGCCTTTGATATTTGTCTCTCTTGTCTTCTTTCAGGTTATCGGGGGTCTTTGTGCAACCATGCTCTTTCCTTCTGGGATCCTCCTTCCCTTCTTTCCCTATTCTTTGTCCTTTCCTTTCCTTCTTTCCCTTCCCTTTCCTTTCCTATTCCTTTTCCTCCTCCCTTCCCCATCTATTGACTTCACTTCCTTCCCTTCTTCCTTTTCCTTTCCTCCTCCTATTCATTTCCTTTCTTTCCGTTCTAATCCTGCCTTCAAAAGAAAAGCTCCACGGGTGACTTTGAACTATCCTCAGGGGAGTCTGAGTTCCCATGGAAAGACAAGGGGGAGAGACCCATCCACCTCCTTTGGGGGTCTCTCTGACCCTCCCCCCGATTTCTTCCCCTCTGCTGGGACTCGGGGTAGTCACAGCACTTTGGGTGGGGGGCTCCATTATGGTCGTAAGTTGAGGACCCTCTAGAGGCTCGATGCTGCGAGGCTTCCCCGGGGCAGAAAGGAGGGGAGACGTCTCCGCGCGGGGGGTGGGGGGGTGTCCCGCGATGGAAATCGGGTCTTCTCTGCCCCCCTGTGGGGAGGCGGGGCCAGGATTGGGCTCCTCCCCTTTCCCCATCTTGAACTGCTCGGGTGGGGCCCCTGGAGCGATGGTGGGACTTTGTGCACAGGCAGGGCTGGGTCTTTGGGGGAGAGGGGGTTCCTAGAGGCTGCTGGGGGGGGAACCAAAGGGCCTTTCGGGGTTCCCACCTTGGGCAGCGGGGGGGTGGCGTGTGGAAGGTGGTGGGAAAAGGGCCTGGGTGCCCCTCCCCGTGGGAAAGGAGCGGCGGATTTTCCCACGCCTGGCAAGATTCCACCCTGGGGGGAGGGGAGAAATCCTGGGATGTATAGAATATATACTGTCTGTATAGACTCCATAGGATGGGTAGAATGTCTGCTGGAGGTTGGACTTCTCTCACTCACTCTCTCTCTCTCTCTCTCTCACACACACACAAATACACACACTTGTGACAATGATTTTAACTTTGTTGCTTGTATCCTAATGGTTTTTTGACTGTTTCCTAAGTATGATTTGATTGCTTATTGTTTCCTATGACTATCATTAGGTGTTGTACCTGATGATGCTTGATGAATGTATCTTTCCTTTTATGGACACTGAGAACATTTGCACCAAGACAGATTCCTTGTGTGTCCAATCACACTTGGCCAATGAAGCATTCATACACACCCACACTCACACACCCACACACTCACCACAAATTGAGCAGTCCAACTTTAATGCTAACCAACCTAGCTGGGCTGCCCAGCAGCCTCCCTCTTCTGCCTCTGCAGGACCCCCAAAGGTGGTTTGCCCAGCCATCGCCCCAGTGGGAAGAAACCAGGAGAAATTTTCAGCCCTTGAATTGTAAGGAAGCAGAGATGGAGAAGGGGCTTTTGGGGGGCTCCATTTGCCCTTCTTTTCTCCAGGGGAGCAAACTTTGCTGGGAAGGGATCCAGATAGCCCTGATCTTTAAGGAGGAGAGAAGTTCAAAGTTCTCAAATAGTTCAGTGAAACTTTTTGCCTGAAGCCAAGTTCTCCAGCAGGGAAAGTTTCCATCCGGGGCCTCCAGGATCAGGGGGAGAAGAGAGAAGCTGCCACAGACTTCCTGTCTCTGCCCAGAGTTTCCCGGGAGGATTCGGCCACAGAGCAGAGCTGAAACTTTGATCATAATTCTCCCTCTCAGGAGGGATCCCTGGATAAGTCAGCTAGTTCTTGCACTCAGAGTTTGTTGAGCATTTCTCTGCAGGGAAATGAAAGCGAAATAATCCCTATGTGGTTCATAATGACAGGCGCAGAGATTGAATTAAATCCATCATCTGGAATTGAGAGGTTTGGAAGCTTCATTCTTGAAATTGGTTCCAGAGGGAATACACGGCACCTGTGGCTGAAGACAAAAAGAAGTGTGACATTTGTTGGCATCGTGGTGTGGAAAGGGAACTTCACCAGGGCAGGGGTGACATCCAAGTAGGAAAAATGCGAGGGGAACATCAGGCTAGCCATAAAAGCAAACTTGCATAGGAAAAGAGATTGGATAAAAGGTATTGAAAGAAGCCCCCTAGACAAAAGCCAAGTAATTAAAGCTCCCTTACAAACAAAAGGCCATGCCAAATCAGCAAAACAAATAGAACAAAAGACACATAGCAGACAGGAGATTGCCACTAAACAGATATAAGAAATGAAACTAATAATCCAATCAAACCACCCCGCAGAGTTTACCCTCTGACGGAAATGGAGACAACCCCGCCCTGACAGGATTTAAGCACTCACACACAAAAGGAGAACAGGTATAAAAATCAGGAGTTTATTACACAAAGCTGGCTAGCCCCAGGAATGCAGACTTCTTGCTATCTCTTGCCTTCCTGAAAATTAAAGGAAACTTGCTTCCAAATAGCTGCCTCTGTCTGTGTCCTTACTCTGAAAGCACTCCCAGCAGGAAAAAAAAGAACCCTTGGAAGAAAGGCATTTTGAGATCCTTTCAACAATTGGCGACCACGAAGGTTTTCCAGCCAACCCTGCCACCAGACCGGGCCCGCAGATCCAAACCCAGCCGGCATGGACCTTCTTTGTCCAGGGAAAACATCCACGGACCCAGCCCGGAAGGCATAAGGGTAGTAAAGGGAGTTATTGAGCTTTTCTGCTCAACAGCTGCTTGGAAGCAGGTGAGTACCACTTCAAATTTATAATCTTACTAGGGAGGGGAGTGGAAGCGTGAATGTACCAGGTGTGTGAGTGTGGGTTTTCTCTGCTGAAACAGTGGGACATCACCTCCTCTGTGATTGCCAGCCGCACTCCAGCCAGCTGCTAGCTCCAACAAGCCGTGACCGGCTGGATTTGGGAACTCAAGGGGTAATCACAGAGTGTGAGTCCTTCTGAAGGACGTAAGAAAAACCGAGTGGGCTGAGAAAGGAACTGTTGTTGGGAAATAAATAGAAAGCAGAATAAATAGTCCCAGTGCATCCTGCAAGTAAAGCCCTGTGTATTTAGAAGGGGCCTGTACCGGCTGCTGGCAAACAAAATTGGAAATAGTTTGCCTTACAAAGCAGAGCAGGTCCTTCCGGATCCCCACCTTTAAGGGAGATCTGAAAACTGACTGGCGGAGTGTAGGAAGGGGCCCGTACCGTGCTGCTAGGGGGCAGACGGTCCTCCAAGATCCCGTTTTTTAGGGGGGTCTTAAAACTGACTGGCGAAGTTTCCCTATGAGAAAGGGGCCCGTACTCCGTGTGTAGGGAAACCGGAGTCCTTTCCAGACCTTTTTTGTCTGAAAACTGACAGGCGGGAGCCCGGCTAAACCAAAGTAATCCCCACATCAGGTAGGGAATATGGGAAGTTGTAGCTCGAGGGCAATGGAAGAGACCCCCTTGGATAAATTACTTGAATAGAAAGGAACTGAAAAGAGTTTGTAAAAAGTGGGCTAGCAAAAAGTGGGCTTTATTGCGAGATGACATGGGTAGACAAATTTGTCCTGATAGTGGTACTTTAGATTATAAAACCCTGAAAGCACTTAGAACATGCATTAGGCCCAGCCAAATACCCTATTGGTACTGCTGGGCTGAAATTGTTAGGACCAAAGACCTGACTGAGAAAAATAAAAAAAGAAAGAAAGAAAAGCCTGAAACCCATTTCAGGGAAGGGAATACTGAGGCACAGATTATGGCTCCCCCTTTAAGCAAGCCAGTGCCAGGCAGAAATAGGGGACAACTAGAGTATGTTTTTACCCACACTCCCTTCTCTGCCTCTGACCTAGTCATCTGGAAAAAGGATACCCCAGCTTTCAGGGCTGATCCTCAAACAGTTATTAAAACCCTGAAATCTATCATAGACAGCTATAATCCATCCTGGGGTGACATGACTCAGCTGTTACAAGTCTTTCTAATGAAAGACGAACAATTAAAACTGTTTGGAAAAAAACAAAACCAGTCCAAATAGCCAAACCACCAACTATCCCTGGTCAGGCAGCCCCACCCCACATCACAGGGCCAATACATCGCCCTGACTGGGATTATAATGATACCAATCAATGGGACAAATACACTAGAGCAAAAGATAACTTACTAGAAGCTCTAGAGGAAATAAGAAAAAAAAACCTTTTAAACTAGTCTGAATTTCAAAAGAAACAACACAAAGGGAAAAGGAAAACCCGATGCCTTTTGGGTCCACTTGTCAGAAGCAGCTACTGCATATGCCCACCTAGACCTTAGCTGCCTGAAGGACCAAAGGATTTTAGCTTCAGCCTTCATGGATCAGTCCACCTTAGATATTAAAGAACATTTCCACCGCTTCATCTCTAACTGGCCAACCTTAGACATAGTAGAGTTGCACAGGATTGCTAACTTTGTCTATGATCAAAGAGACAAATTGAAAGAGGAAGAGAAAGATAGAAAGAGATGAGTAGAAAGACAGGAAGACTTAAAAATGTTTGCTGTAATGAAACATGATGCCAGACAAACGCCAGGTAAAACCCCCTATAATTCAAAGAAATGCTAGCATTGCGATAAAGCAGGATGGTTGCAAGGCAAATGTCAGCATTGTTATAGGTGCAGACAGGAAGGTCATTTCAGCAAGCAATGTAGGCAACACCCCCCCCCCTGCAACCGGTATCACCCACCACCTAGGAACATGAGGCCAGCCAATAATCCAGCCCATTACACTGAGCAACAAAGTTTCAGTCATCAGGCATCACCCAGAGCTCCCTTTCCTCCAAAAAATAATAACAGTAGACATCAATGGGAGCAAAGGAGAGAACAAGACTTACCCCCTTCTTGACTAGAGCATGATAATGAAAACACTGAATTCATGGCTACCTTCAATGGACTAGCTATCCCTTTAAAAAAAAAAAAAAAAAACGGCCCAGAAGGGGAACCCATTGTTACTATCCTTATAGGAGGAAAGAAATACAATTGCTTAGTTGATACCGGAGCCACCTCTTTATTAATTACTGAACTACCATATAAAGCTTCAGTGGCTGAAGGGGCTCAGGATAACATAATGGGAGGGGGAGGACTAATCCCTGTAGAATTTACTCAAAACGTACCAGTAGAACTAGGACCTTTTACAGTAGACCATGCATTTACTATTTGCCCCCAGTCCCCACTGTCTCTACTAGAAAGGGATCTCCTATGTAAAATGGGAGCTACCATAACATGTGGAAAACAGGGGCTGCAATTGGAAATCCCAGGAAAAGGCACACACAAGACAATCATGCTGATAACTAGCAACACAGGGCTTCATGAAGATTTAAAAAGCCTGCCACCCTCCTTATGGGGCTGGGATACATCAGAAGTGGGACTACTTAAAGGAGACACACCTCTCCTGGCCACAAGTGCTCCCAATTGCCCTCTTTTATTTCAGAACCAGACCAGGACAAGATATAGGTATTTCCCCCACTTTGAGATCCTTTTTGGTCACCCCCCCTTTGAGATCCTTTTTGCTCACCCCCCCCCATACCCTACTAGGATCCTCATTCTCAGCCTAGATCCTCATTCCCTTTGCTTAGATAGGGGGGATAGGGTTCTCTCTTCTTATCTTACAGCCTGCAAAAGAGACTAAAGACCCTCTGGACCCAGAGTGCACTGACACAGACCTTACCCCTGGAAGAAGCCCTGCATCCATATGAGCCAGGAGATTGGGTGTGGATCAAGTTCTTCACCAGAACCTCCCCTCTACAACCCAGGTGGAAAGGACCCTACCAAGTTTTACTGACTACACACACCGCCATAAATGTTTGCAGAATGAGACTTTTGGCTATATTGGACACATGCAAAGCCAGCAGTCATAGACCATAGCCAAACTCCACCACAATCAATCCCACCCATCAAACTCAAGAAAGATCGGGACACAGATCAATGGACGCTTGCAGCATTCTTCAACACTGTTGAACCATACCACTGTGAGGAACCAAGTGCAAATGTTGCATTACACAAAACTGGACTCTCAGGTGCTGAGTTATAAACTTTTTTTTAATTTTTGTCTCACCTTCTCCATTTTTTCCTTTTTTTTTCATCGTTTTTTTTTTAACAAAAAGGACTTTACTCATAATTTTTTGATACTTGACCTTTTACATTTTTTTATATTGCTATTAAAAAAAAAGAGAGAGAGGGGAGGAAGGGAAGAAAAGAAATCTAGCAACGGGGAACATGAAATGCAAGGTATTATCTATGTATTATTATCTGTAATAATTGTAACATTTGTAACACAAGAAACTGCGCTCCTGGAACCAAAGCTTATGCCAGAGAAAGGAAAACATATGGGAATGTTTAGCAAGAGAACTTTTGCTTAGCAGGAGGGAAACCATAATGTCACTGGGTGCAGCACACCTAGGGTCACAGAATACACCAGTCTTAGCAACACAGAACTAAAATGCAACTATACAGAGACCATATCATTTTCATATAATTACCTGAAGCTCCCACCAGGATGGTTTTTTCCTTTGTGGCTTAAAAGCCTGCTCATACCTTCCTGCAAATGCCACAAATGGCCCCTGCACCTTGGGAAGGTTAACCATGCTTATGTCATCCTTACAGAGACGACACAGGAGAGCCTTCCAAACCCTAGACTCAGACTGTGATTCCAAGGTCTCCCTTCCCACAAAAACAGAATACATCTCATTGGCGATATCCTTGGTAGGGGTGCCTGGATTGGCAGTGCGAAATTCTAAAAATTTGAATAGACTAGCATGTACCCTGGCAAAAAGCTTGAATTCGACCTCCCATGCCCTGGATGCCCTTAACAGAGAACTGAGGGAGGTCAGAGAAGCCACTCTGGAGAATAGGGCAGCAATAGACTTCCTTCTCTTGAAGCATAACTATGGCTGCGAAACGTTCAAAGGGATGTGTTGCTTCAATCTGAACGAAACCTCAGAACTCGTAGGGAGGGACATCCACCACCTGAAAGAGCTAACTCAAAATATTGGCCAGGAGCAATCATTCCTGGACTTTTCATGGCTCTTCTCATGGATGCCAGATTTCCATTGGCTCAAAATCCTTATAACAACCACAGTCACCATTTGTGTCTTTGGAGCCCTCATGTGTTGCCCCTGTCGATGCATACCACCCTGCCTTAGCTGCCTAAAGGCCTGTATTC
>NW_020771579.1:0-13074 GCF_900518735.1 Pseudonaja textilis | reverse complement strand
ACATTTACTTATTTGTTGCTATTGACCCTGGATTATGGTGAGAACCTCTAATATGTTTATATGTGTCTTTTGATGCTGTTTTAATCATATTTTGCTTGTTTGTTAAATCAGACTTCACAGACCCTGTTTTAGTTTTATTAGCTACAATGAATGCCATCTGTTGGTGGAAAAAGAAATAGAAATACTCAAAGTAAAAACATTAGGTTTGTATGCCTAATGTGCCTTTAAGATTCTTTTCATGGCTGGCAAATCCAATTTTTGAATGTTTCTTATTCTATTTTTTCAGCATCCCAATCCATTATGTTTAAAAGGTGGCTTCTCTCTTGTGTTGCCTAAACAGACTTTTCTGGAGGTAGCTGGACATGGAACTCAGCTCCTGTAAATTATCTCATGCCTTCTTAATCTCAGAAAACACATAGGAAATTGAGCAACTAAAAATAGTAATTAATTGTATGATAACCAATGTAATATAGTTTTATTTGCCTTGTTAAAGGGATTATATTATAATGTTTTGATGGAAGGAAAAAAGTGACTGGATTAAATTTGATTAAGGAAATCTATGTCAGATCAATGCAGCTGAAAGAAAGTAGTTTAGATTGGAGAAAGGGAGATCTTGATTTTGAGATCTTGAGGTGAACACAAAGAAGAGGGGGTCAATTTATTTTCCAAAGCACCAGAAAGCAGGACAAAAAACAATGGATGGAAACTAAAGGAAAGAAGCAACCTGGAATGAAGGAGAAACTTCCTAACATTGAGCACAATTAACTAACGGAACAGCTTGCCTTCAGAAGTTGTGTTTGCTCCATCACTGGAGGTTTCTAAGAGATTGGAATAGAAGACCTCCAAGGTCCCTTCCAACTCCATTATTCCATGTTCTACATTCATGCAAATTTCACTTGGCTCTGAAAGATGGAGATTCCCTGATGTTACAAAGGATGCATTCAGGTAAACCTGTTTGAGGCTAATTTAAGTGATGGAACATATCATGGAGCATAGGCCTATCTCTTAAAGTGGAGAAGGAAATAAAGTGTTATGGCCCCAAAAATTGAACTGATATTAAAAAGACTAAGGAACTTTTTATCTTTGTCATGCTCTGTCTTACACATCGGCAAAAAAATCAGAAAATAAAATACAAGCTAAATAGTCAAGACCTTGCTGAGGATCCAAACTCTGTCAAGGACCTTGGAGTACTCATCTCTAATGATCTAAGTGCTAGAGCCCACTGTAACTACATAGCCAAAAAGGCATTAAGAGTTGTTAATCTAATCCTACGTAGCTTCTTCTCTGGTAATATCACACTACTAACTAGAGCATACAAAACATTTGTTAGACCTATACTTGAATACAGCTCATCAGTCTGGAACCCATATCATGTATCTGATATTAACACAATTGAAAAAGTCCAGAAATATTTCACAAGAAGAGTTCTCCACTCCTCTACTCATTGCAGAATACCTTATGCCACCAGACTTGAAACTCTAAACCTAGAAAACCTAGAACTACGCCACCTTCGGTCCAATCTAAATATAGTATATAAAAATCATACATTGCAATGTCCTACCTGCAAATGAATACTTCAGCTTCAATTATAACAATACAATAGCACACAATAGATACAAACTCAAGGCATCAAACTTGACTGCAGAAAATACGACTTCAGCAACAGAGTGGTCAATGTTTGGAATACTCTACCTGACTCTGTGGTTTCTTCCCCCAACCCCCAAAACATTAACCTTAGACTGTCTACTATTGACCTTACTCCCTTCCTAAGAGGCCTGTAGGGGGCATGCATAAGCACACCAATTGTGCCTACTGTCCCTATTGTTTCTTTTCATTTTTCTTATAAATATCTATCTCATGTATTCAAAACTATGTTTATTCTTATACCTGTATCTTGTAAGTGATTGACAAATCAAATCAAATCAAATCAAATCAAATCAAATAAATAAATAAATAAATAAGAAATAAAATAAATCTTCTGAGCTATTCTCACATATCCTCAGGGTTATCACCACAAAGCCAATCTGATTGTTATAAAACCTAAAATAAACTTATGTGAATCAACTTTTATTTCATTTGAACCACTTCTGCTTGGATTCTCAATTCAATCTGATTCAAATGATTGATTCCACTCAAGAAATCAAGCCAATTGGTCCAGAAATGAGCAAATTCGATTCAATTTCGATATCTGCATGCAATTTTGTTGAACAACATCTTCACCTTGCTGGAATCACAATGTGTTTGAAACAAAGATAAATACAGAGCATTGCCCTAATTCAAAAAGGTGCAAACATAACTTCCTTTCTCACTTTGTTACTTGATTAAGACATTTCTGCTAGGAGAGTTAAATGCTTGCATCAAGTTGAAGTCTTCTCACATAACTTCCCACAAATTTCCTCCTGCTTTACTTGCAGGGATTGGTCAAAACTAAATTCTCAGTTTGGCCTTAAGCAATGAAACTCAAGCTGGGATATTGTGTAATCACATGATGTTAGAATGAGGTTGTTGGATTATATGTGGGTGTGAAAGGGTGGTCTTGCTCTTTTGAAGCATCTACAACTCTTATTTGAAGGCAGTTTCCAAAATTGGACTGCATTTATTTTATTTTCATTTACCTTACAAATAAATAAATCACCATATCCCTTATTATCAAAATCTGCTTTACCTGCATCTGTTCACAGCACAGAGCTGTGGTGGTGCAGTGATTGGAATCCATTATTGCAGGCTGACTCTGACCATTGTCAACAGTTTGATCCTAACTGGCTCAAGGTTGACTTGGCCTTCCATCCTTCCAAGGTCAGTAAAATGAGGACCCAGATTGTTGAGGGAAATAGGCCGAATCTGTAAACTGCTTAGAGAGGGCTGTAAAGCACTCTAAATCAGTATATAAGTCTAAGTGCTATTGCTATTGCTACTTTCTTTCTTCAGTTTGGCCGTGAATCTTCTGTCATGATATACATTTCCCAAAGCATATTGTATTCTAATACTTTTCCCCCTTATTTTAAATGTTTGCCTTTGCTCCTAATTTCTTTAATTTAATTAACCCTAATTTCTCTTGAAAAAAAAACAAACAGCACTGATAAGTGATTACCTATCAGCTCAAAATCAAATCTCAACCCAACAACCACTACCACAACTACTACCTCAACTACAATCACAACTACAACCAAAAATAACCACCAAACCACAACCACAAATAATTACTCTCCCATCAAATAATTCCACAAATGATATCTCCTTACTCATCAGAGACACCATTGAACGTGATCAGAAATGTCTAAGTTCCATCTTATTTGGTCTTGAAGACACCAATGAATCAGATGACATCACCAAATTTCATAATATCATAAGCAACTCAAATACAACAAACATCTCTCCTGAAGATATCATTGAAGTAACCAGAGATGGCCTTGAGTCCAAATACAATGATGGCTCGGTGGCCCCAAAATTTTGTAGAGTTGTTTGCAAAAATGACAGCAAACGCACAGTCATTCAAACAATAAATGCCGTTGCAAAAACCAATCCCAACCACAAAAAACTTCGCTCAAGACCAGACTTATCCATACTGCAAAAAATCTGCTCCTGTGAACTCTGCAAGGAACTCAAAAGACATCTAGACAATGGAGAGAAGGATCTCTACATTGACTACCATGCTGATTATATCAAAAGTAAGTCACACAACCACAACTCCACATCCAAGCCTACCTCATCCAACCCACCATCACTCAAAACTAGGTACGCATGCCCCTAACTACCTCAATTCCAGCTACAATTGGCCTTAAATGCAAGCTACTCAATGCAAGACGCCTTGTGAATAAAATACCTGAATTTCTCCTCTTACTAAATATGGCTAAATTCGACATCATATTTGTCTGTGAAACATGGCTCAATGCATCTCTCCCTGACTCCATTACCACAGTAAGAGACTATCATGTTTACCGATCAGATCCTGAAATCTGTAGAGAAGGTGGTGCTGCTATCTTCTATAAAAAGTCCTTACATCTAAAAACATCCAAGTAACCCAGGAGCTTGCTCTTCCTGAGACCATAGTCTGTGAACTGTCTTTAAATATCACATTTCGATTCTTACTATGTTACAGAGCCCCTGATTATGACATCGAACATGTAAACAAGCTAAATTCACTACTAACATGGGCAACATCCTGCCCACACGCCTTTATCTTTCTTGGTGACTTCAATCTACCTCACATTAACTGGACCCTAAACGAATGTAAAACTGAACCTATACATGCAACCTTTTATAATGCTGTAACAAACCTGGGACTGGAACAACTAGTAACCAACAATACTAGACTTAACAACTGCCTTGATCTCATCTTCTGCAATAGTTTGAATTCAATTTACAGAATACAAATTAAAGAACCCTTTTCCAACAGTGACCACAACATGATTGACTTTTGTCTCAACATACGTCCACACAAAAATCAACACAACAATGTGATTCCCCAATTATAACTTCAAAATAGACAACTATGATCTTATAGACAACGATCTCTCATCCGTTGACTGGCAATTTCTATTCACTGATGCAATACTACTGAAGACCATTACAACATATTTTTACTTGAAGTCAAAAGAGTCATCAGACTATATCTATCAATAACAACTCCAAAAACCAGAAAAAAAACAAATTACCCAAAACAATAAGGAAGCTTCAATCCAAACAGAAATCACTTTGGCAGAAAAACAAATCTGGTCACGTTGCCAACTTCAAAAGCCGATACAAAAAATTGTGCCACCAGATAAAAACTGAATGCACAAATTATCACATTAACCAAGAAGAAAACCTTCTACGCACCAATTCCACCCACGCTTTCTACAATTTTGTAAACAACAAACTAAAAGACTCAAGGTCCATCCCACCCCTGAAAGGACCTAATGGTAAAGACTGCAGCGACAACACTATTAAAGCCAACCTCTTTAACACATTCTTTGGCTCAGTATTTGTAAACAGCAATGGATCATGCCCAGTATTTCCTAGTCGAACTATGGACAACTACAATGATCTAATACATATCAATTTTACAGAAGACAATGTTGAAAGAGCACTACGCAATCTAAAACCATCTCTATCTATTGGACTGGATGGAATATGTGGCTACTTCTTAAAAAAGCTACCCACTGCCATAGCTGAACCTCTAAGCATAATCTTTGAAAAATCTTTCAGGACCAGCTCCTTGCCAAAACTACGGTCACAAGCGACGGTCATCCCCATCTTCAAAAAGAGAGACCCCAGCCTCCCCCTGAAAATCATTCTTATATTGGCTGCAGAGGAAATTAGGAACTCCTTCCTGATTTATTTTTTATTCTTTCTGTGCTTTCTCTCCACCCTCCCCCCCCCACTTTTATTGCTTCTTCTATTTGCTAGTTTGTGTTAGCTTTTATGTGCTTAGCAAGACTTTCATTAAAAAAATAAAAAACAAAAGCAAATGAAAGGATGAAAGTTATTCCACAACTTTTTGAAATCAGAAACAAATGGTTATGTTTTACTTCATCTCAGATGGGTCTTATGTCCTTAGCATATGCTCAGTTTCCTTACAAAATTCTCCAGTGTCCTACAATTCAGGAACTGGATCGATAATGTGCTAAACTAAACAGATGAGCAGCATATAAAATTAAGAAATAAATAAGCTAGGCACCCATAGGACATGTCCTCATAGTTCTGTAAGTGATTGCTTAAATACAGTTAGTCCTTGACTCACAATCATTTAGTGATTGTTCAAAGTTACCACATAAAGGACCATTTTCATATTTATGACTGTTGCAGCATCCCCACTGTCACATAATCAGAATTTGGATGCTTGTCAACTGGCTGTTCTGACCCAAACCTTGTTCCAAGTAAACAAACACCAAACAGAGATAAAAGCAAAACCTTTAAATGCCTCTCTGCAAATTCCATTAATTCATGTTAAAAGGCTATTAAAACTAATTGAACGAGACTTGCCAAGGTTGTGCAAGGCTGCCAAGAACACTAGATAAAATTGCCAAGAAATATTCCAAACAAAAAGACTTCCAACACAAACCAAGAGAGTCCGAACTTCCACAAGGCTTGAAATACAAGAACTTCTTTGCTTCCTGCAAAAATACCGGTCTCTCAGGCTGGCTTTTATTCCTTAAGGGAGGGGCCATTACCTTGCAGCCTTACTCCCGAGTCACCCGTGCTGCTGCAGATGCTCTTTCCTTCGAGCAGCCCTGCGTGCATGCGCACTGGGCACAGGCTCCTCGGGAACCTCTTCATCACTGCTGCAGCCTCCACAATCTCCAAAGGCAGCACTCCACTCTCTGATGGTCCTGGCCCCTCCCTGCATCATCCGCAGGCCCCTCATCCGAGTCCTCGCTCTCCGAGACCTCAGCCATCCACACTTGCTGCTGGGGAACCACAACACTGGCTCATACTTATGACAGTTGCAATGTCTTGGAGTCATGTGATGAGCTTTTGCAAACTTCTGACAAGCAAAGTCAATGGGGAACCCAGATTCACTCAACATCCATGTTACGAATTAAACAAAGCGCAATGATTAATTTAATAACACTGGCAAGGTAAGTCATAGAATGGGGCAAAACTCACTTAACAAATGTTTCCTCAGCCACATAAACTTTGGGCTCAGTTATGGCCATAGCTCGAGGACTCCCTGTATGATGATAAATTTGAGCTAAACTCATGATGAGTACATGGTCCTGCATAAAAATATCATAGCAATAAACTTAATCAGTGAGAAATATTATGTTGGGTGCAAAAAATCAGAATTATATGTTAAGTTGCAGCTGAGAAGATTTATTGGTCAAACCTATACACAAGAATCCAGTCAGTTAACCTTCAACATTAAGTTTGTGCTAGATAGGAGTGAACAGAATTCAAGACCATTTGTGGGAGCATAACAATTCTAGGCTAATAACTCACTTAACTCCACCCCTCCAGTCTCGCCTGTTCTTCTCTTAAATGTTCTGGCTTTCTATAATCTACAAATAGAAAATTTCTAAAAACAATAGGCCCTAATGGGATGCAAGTATGGACTCTATGGAATTATTAGAATGAAATGAGTAATGGAGTGTAAACATAACTTCTCAAAGGCATGTCTGGTGAGATTTTTGGATAAGTGATTATCTCTAGATACATACGCTAATTGGATTGCAGAAGAACTCAAATGTCTAGTTTCAAATCCTTGCTTTCCAGATGAAAAGTGAATCAGAGTTGGACACAAAATATATCCCGAATCACCGTAAAACAAAGCTGGGACTACAGATATCTGGGTTCGAATCAAACCTGTCAGATGAATACAAGCAGTCCTATTGTCAAGATGGTATATTTCTTCTTCCTAAATCTGCATTAATTAAAAGTTCCTCTCCTGTCAAAATGCTCCAAAACACTGCCTGGATGCCACTCACATCATACTGAGAAATACTACAAGGGTAAATGAACGAGCATTATTAACATGTGATAATAACTGCACTCACAATACATTTTGCCTCTTTTAACTTTTTTTTTTCAAGTAAAACTGTTGGTGTAATCCCATGAATATATACTTAGAAGTAAAACCAGCTGATTTGAGGAGGATTTTGGCTTTTTCTCATGGTTAAGTAAAAGTGTGTCATAGCTTTACTATGTGAGAAAACCCAGGAGCAATAACAACAAACAAAGGTTTGTAAGAAATATTGGTTTTTATCTACAAAGGAATATATACTATACATGCACGTACTATAGACAGGAGTCAAACCATCAGTAAATTACAGCAGGGAAGAACACAGGGCGAGAGAGTGATGCCTTTACAAGGCCTCTTCTTATTATACAGGCTCTTAAAGGTATAACAGTCAAAAACCTTGCTGACTCATTCCTAACATTACATCAGTGCATCATTACATCATTGTAGCATCTGGTCAGATCTTAAATCAGAACCCTGACAAAGTGTTGCCCAACTGAGCTTGCAAAAAAAACAAGGTTGGCCTTGCATTTGATCTCCCGCTCTCCATATATATTATGGGTAGGTCTGTCAGAAATTCCTTATTGGTAGATATTATGTATTGAGGAATGAGAGACCAAACCAGAGCATTCACAAGTAAAGGCTTTATTCAACAGAATAAAGGGCTGTCGCGTCTGCATACTAACAAGCAGACAATGCTCCAGCGAACAGCGGCTGGCTCGACCTAGCAGCCGGCTTTTATAGCCGACTGTCGAAGGGAGCCAGCCAATGGGAGCTGTAAACGCCCCCACAGTATAGACGGACTTGATTGGGAACTTTGGTCAGTTCCAAGGACATAACACCCCTTCCCCCCAGATGCGAACATGAATAGTCCTTCAAATATGCAGGGGGTCTGTGTGAGCGCCCGGACCGGCGCAGTTCGGGTGAGTCACTGAGTGGATCAGAGTTCCGGGAATCAGGACTGGTGGGTGCTAGAGAGCGGGGTTGCTCTGGAACCTGATCAGACGTCTGTACATAGTCTCTGCCTCCGGGTTGGGTTGTAGAATAGTCATTGTCCGGCAACCCGGTGGCATCGCTGGTCGGCAAAGCTGGCGTCTCCGGCGGACGGTCCCGGTCTACCGTCCGTTCCTCTCGCTCGGTCTGTGGTGACAGGCCACTCAGCTGGTCCCCGATCGGATTCTGGTGTGGCGACTGGGGCTCAACAGGAGTCCATGGTTCCGCATTGGCATGCCCACTCTGGCGCTTTCTGATCTGGTCCAGATGTCTGCGCCAGACTCGCCCGTCCTCCAGCTGAACTTGGTACGACCTCGGACCAGTGATGGCCACGACTCTCCCAGGTACCCATAGCGGATCGCCGGCGTAGTTCCTGACAAACACTGGGTCCTGCAACACAAAATCTCTGACCCTGCTGTCAGACCCGATAGGAGTGTCAGGGCAATAATGGGGATGCAGCCTGTCTAACACTGTCCTCAGGCGTCTGCCCATTAGGAGTTCGGCAGACGACTTGTTTGTAACCGTACAGGGGGTCGTGTGTTGGCTCAAGAGAAAGTGGGAGAGCCTAGAGTGCCAGTCCTCTTGATTGAATCTGGCCAACGCCTCCTTCCTTGACCTAACGTCTCTCTCTGCCAACCCGTTGCTGGCAGGATGAAAGGGGGCCGTTAAGATGTGCCGGATGCCCAGGTTGGTGACATACCGGCTGAACTCTGTAGATGTAAATTGGGGGCCATTGTCCGAGACTAAAGTGTCAGGCAGCCCGTGTGTTACAAATAAACGGGTCAGGGCTTGGGCGACTGCCCGGGTGGTGGTCGTGGGTAGAAGGGCCACATCGATCCACTTGGAAAACGAATCCACGACCACCAAGAAGGTCTTGCCGTGCATTGGCCCGGCCAAGTCAATGTGCAGCCGTGACCATGGCGCGTTGGCGCTCTCCCACTTGGTTGGGGTGGTAACTGGTGGTGCTGGCCTGGATTCCTGACAGGGTCGGCAAGAGCTTACCAATTTGGCGATCTCATCGTCCATGCCCGGCCACCAGACATAACTTCGAGCCAACGCCTTCATCCGGACGATGCCTGGGTGACCCTCGTGCAGCGCCTTCAGGACAGGTGTGCGCAGGGAGCTTGGGATGACGACCCTGGTTCCCCACAATAGGCAGCCCTGTAAACTGGAAAACTCTAGCTGGCGGATTTTAAATGGTGTGAATTCGGTTGTGAAATTAGTGACCGGCCACCCCCGCCGCACCCAGTCCAGAACCTGGGCGATTGTTTTGTCTTTTTTGGAGTGGAAGGCTATGTCGCCTGCGGTGACAGGTAGTTTGAGCTCACTGACATCGAAGATGGCATGGACCGGAGCCGGGTCCTCCACCGGGGTGGGCAGCGGGCAGCGGCTGAGGGCATCGGCGTGGCTGAGGTTTTTCCCCGGCCGGTGAACGAGTGTGTACGAGTAGGCTGCCAGGAATAAGGTCCACCTTGTCAGCCTGGGTGACAAGACTTGGGGTGTTTGTTTGTCCCCCGATAGTAGCCCCAGAAGTGGCTTGTGATCCGTGACGAGTTCGAATTTATGACCAAAAAGAAATTCATGGAATTTTTTAACCGCAGCAACTGCGGCTAGAGCCTCTTTATCAATTTGGGTGTAGTTGCGCTCGGTTGGTGACAAGGTTCTGGAAAAGAAGGCGATTGGTGCCTCGGAGCCGTTGGGTAGTCTGTGGCTTAAGACAGCCCCGATCCCGAAGGGGGATGCGTCTGCTGCTAAGACTAAAGGGAGGCGCTGGTCGAATTGGATTAGGACAGCGTCTGAGGTGAGCAGCGATTTGACTGCTTTAAAGGCATAGTCCTCTTTGGGTCCCCAATGCCATGGTGCATTTTTGTCTAGAAGTCTGTGTAACGGCTCGGCTACTGACGCTTTGTGGGGTAGGAACGAAGCGTAGAAATTTAATAAGCCTAGGAAGGCCTGTAATTCAGCCTTTGTGGAAGGTGTTGGCGCCTCATGAATTGCTTTGACTTTGGATTCTACCGGGTGGATGCCAGAGGCGTCTATTCTATACCCAAGAAAGTCCACCTGTTTAGTGGCGATGGCACACTTCTCCCTTTTTAGTTTGAGGCCATGCTGTCTGAACTTGTCCAAAACCGCTCTGACTCTTTGGAAAAGTTGGGGCCTGTCCCTGGCTGAGACTAATATGTCATCAAAGTAAGGAACAACGCCAGGGAGGCCTTGGAGTATACGTTCCATTAATGATTGAAAAATGCCAGGGGCAACACTAACGCCAAACTGGAGACGCCTGCACCTGAATGCCCCTCTGTGAGTGACAATAGTTTGTAAATCGGCCGTTTGACTGTCAACAGGAAACTGCTGATAGGCCTGAGACATATCCAGTTTGGCGAAAATGATGCCAGGCTCAAATGTGTGGAGTAAGTGCTGGATTACCGGGACTGGGTAAGCGCTAACCTGTAGGTAGCGGTTAATTGTGGTCTTATAATCAGAACAAATTCTTAAACTGCCATCCTTCTTAAGGGGTGTGACAATTGGGGTTTCCCATTTAGCAAAATCCGTGGGCTCAATCACCCCCTGTTTTAGTAATTTGTCCAGTTCCGCGTCCAGTTCAGGGCGTAGCGCAAATGGTACTCTACGCGGTTTTAAACGGACGGGAACAGCTTGGGGATCCACTGCAAAAGAAATGGGTGTGCCATTGTAACACCCTAATTCGTTGCTGAACACATCAGCGTAGTCTGCAAATAGGGAGTCGATGTCTGAAGTTGAGACAGCATGGACTCCCGTTAAGCTAAGACCGAGATAGGGGAACCAATCCAACCCCAACAGACTAGGGAGGGCACCGTCAACAACCACTAAAGGCAGATGGCCTTTAAAGGATTTGAATTTAACGAGGAACTTGCCTTTGCCGAGTACTGGAATGTTCTTCCCCTGATAGTCCCTCAAGGTGAGGCGACTCTTCTGGAGCTGGTTCCTAGACAAGCTGGGTCGGATTTTCTTAAGGGTGTTCCTCGAGATGATCGAGAGCGCTGACCCGGTATCGACCTCCATGAGACAAGGTTTACCTTCTAAATGAATAGAAATTGTGATTTTATTAGGTGTCAAGAAAGTATGGTTAGCTTGATAGCAAGTATAACAGTTTTCTACTTGCCTTGGTGGCTCCGGGGGAGAGTAAGAGGATGCAGACCTTTGTGATGCCACGTGTGCCGCCTGGCAGGCTCTGGCGATGTGACCTTTTTTGTTGCAGTTGTTGCAGGTAGCGTTTCTGAATCTGCACGCTGTCCGGGCATGGGGACCCCCGCAGGACAGACATAACAGGATGTGCTTTGGTGCGATGCTGTTCCCGTGCTTTGTCCCTACCTGTGATTTCCTCAAGGGTTTGAGACGATGAACTTCTGAATGTTCAATGTGGTCTTCTTCACTCACCGCTTCTTCGGAGTGAACAGTGGCAGAGCTGGGTTTGGGAGTAGTCCCTTGGATTTCAGCGGCTGACTGGGTTGCTAGTTCCGCTGCTAAGGCTTCTTCAACCGCTTGGGAGAGGTTGAGATCTTTTCTGGCTAGTAAACGCCTCTGTAGTTTTAAGTCTTTGACCCCACATATGAGTTGATCGAGTAACATGTCGTCCAGGTAATTTTTGAACTCGCAGTGGAGAGCTGCTGTCCTCAGGGCGGCCAAGTATTGATTTATGGATTCCCCATCTGCTTGCTTCCTCATCCGGAAGGCAAAACGCCTCGCAATCTGCGAAGGTTTTGGGGAGTAATGATTTGAGAGCGTTTCCAGCAGCTCTGGCCATGGAACGGTCTTGATTTCTCGTGGAGCAAGGAGGGCTGTTGCGGTATCGAAAACTGCTGCACCGCAGTAGCTGAGGAAATATGACTTAATTCGGTGTTCCGCTGCGTCAGCCAGACCGATGGCATCTATATAGTGATTGAACCGGCTTCTGTAAGAGTCCCACTTCTCTTCATCCGGTTTAAAAGGCGGAAATGCTGGGTTAGCGTTCATTTTGGCGCCTCAGACAAGGGTAGACTGCCCTCTCTCTCTCTGGGTATACGAGGCCCAATACGTGCTCACGTGAGCGCAGGCGGCTGTGGCTGCAGCGGTTCACCTGGCTCAATGATTTCAGATCTTTGTTAGTGAGCGTTAGAGGCTCTAGCTGTAACGCTGTGACTATCAGCAATCTTTTTTGAATCTCGCGCTCCAGAAAACGTTGGCGGATGCACTGACAGAGATTCAAATTTCACGCTCTCAGGGTGCGTGGGCGGCTGCGGACACAGCGCCGGGCTTCACTTTGGTTTCAAATTCAAACGACAGCAGTTTGAATTCCGCGCTCTTTTCCGAGCGGGCGGCTGTAGCTTGAGCGCCTGATTTCACTCTCTCTCTCTCTCTCTGTAGCTTTCAGTGCGAGCGGCTACAGACGCTTCACTTTCACTCAGCTAACTAGCGAACTGACCGAGCTCTCTGCTTCGTGGCTGCGGTTCAGTTGCTATCGTGATTTCAGCTCAATGGAATGCTTCTGGTTAGTCAGATCCCATCCTCGTCGCCAGTATTATGTATTGAGGAATGAGAGACCAAACCAGAGCATTCACAAGTAAAGGCTTTATTCAACAGAATAAAGGGCTGTCGCGTCTGCATACTAACAAGCAGACAATGCT